>JAODAL010007555.1:0-124362 GCA_025379985.1 Phyllomedusa bahiana
CCCCTTTAAAAAAATTGCTGGATTAAAAATTTTAACTGCAAAGTAGACTATCAACAAGTGGCCGCCCCAAAAGGAAAAAAACAGTATCTAAAATGTATTCGGATAAAAAAGGGTTATTTTTGCACCTATCAATTCCCCGTGGTGACTAAAAATTGTGTTTTCAAATTTAAATGCAGTGTCATCAACACAGCTGGCCTGCCCAAAGTGAAAAAACATGTATCTGAAATGTATTGGGTATAATAAAAGGTATTTTTGGCACCTATCAAATTCACCTGTGGTGACTACAAAATTGCTGGATTCAAATTTAACTGCAAAGTAGATCTTCAAAAAAGCTGGCCTGCGCCAAGTGATAAAAAAAGTATCTGAAATGTATTCGGATAATAAAAGGTATTTTTGGCACCATCAATTCACCTGTGGTGACTAAAAAATTTGCTGGATTCAGATTTAAGTGCAAGCTGCCTCAATGAACAAAGCTTTTAGTGCGCCAAAGTCAAAAAACACGTATCTGTTATGTATTCGTAAAATTTACAAGATATTTTTGGCACCTTTCAATTCCCCTGTGGCGACTATAAAATTGTGGATTAAAAATTTAAGTGCAAGGTGGATATACCCAACAAAGGTGGAATGGGCAAAATTGAAAATGAACACCTATCTGAATGTATACTGATAATAAAAGTGGAGTTTTGCAACTAACAAAGAGACCTGGTTACTAGAAAAGATGTGTATCCTATAATTTTCAGGTTTGCCCCAATATCCAGGAAATATTTCAATAGAAAATGTTAATAATAAAGCTATTGCAGGCATGTCTACACTAAGTCTTGGTAACTTTATCAGTATTCTTTATAGAGCTTGTCTGTGTTCCCCCCCCGGGGGCCCCCCTCCGCTCCCCCCATGACTTTACAGAGGTAGATGCTCCTTTAAAATTCTCTAGCAAAAATACATAAAATCTTCCAATCTCTAATCTAATTAAATTGTAAGGATCACAGCTAATAGTAGAGGTTTCTCTGTGAAGATATTTGAATAATTTCGTGAGCTGTTGGACACAAGCAGAGCGCAGTCCTTTGCTCTGAGACGCTGAGAGACACTGAGGCTGAACAGGAAACGCTGTTCTATGTAAAACGACCGGGGTCATGTGATTTTTCCAGCCAATCGCAAACCCTTACACATCCAGTCATGACGTCGCACCACAATCTCACCCTGATCTATTCTGTAAGCTGATTTGCTGGCCGCCAAAAAAGACAGGAAGCGCCGAAAATGGAGCGATTTTTTAATAGAGATGCACAGATTTTAACCTAAATTATGCTGATCAAAAAAATTTCGATCAACTAAAAACTGTGCGTTTCCCTTTTTTGTCGTAAAAACGCTCAAAACTACTTACCAACCCTGATAAAGGTGTTAGGGGAAATTTTTTGGGGGGTGAAGGTATGCAGCACTACCGGGGCCCTGAGCCGAGGGGGACCAAAGGGGGCCAAAAAAGCCCTCCTCCCACATGGGAAAGAATCAGTATTACAATCACTATAATAGTTGGGGGTTTTAACTTTTGCTTTGGGGGCCCCAAATTTAAGTTACGCCCTCTGGTCGTCCCCAGCTTCCAGTCCCAATATATTTTCGGCCCAACATCACCTTAGGTAAACCTTATTGTGACATTGGCCCCAATGAAATTGGGACGAAAAGTGCATCAGGGGGGGGCCCCAGGATCAGAAGCACCAGAGAGTGATAAGTTAAGCCTTGTAAATCAGTCAAATGCCCTAACCGAAATGTTAGGTTCGTGCTACGGTTGATGTTCTGGCAATTTATGCCAAAAACTGTTCGGTGAAAAAAAATGAATTATTAGTTTGGTTGAATTGACAGAATAAAACCAAAGAACAAAAGTAGGAGATTTATTGCCCAAAGCTTCTGTTGGCGGCCCTCTTATCTTTCCCAAAAAAAAAAATAATGAAAAATTTTTTGATAAATGTGCAAAGAGAAGAATAAGGGGCATGAAGATACACAGCTGTACGGTTTTAACTTACCCCATGCCCTTGTAATGTGTGTGTGTTATAACCCACAGCTTCTTCCTCCTTTTACTCCTTTGTGGGATGTGTTGACATACTGCCATAACACACAGTGGATTGTAAAAACTTTTTGTATTTTTTTTTAAAGCTAAACATGTTTTTAAAAAAAAGTGTGAAGTGATGTATATATGACTTTTTTATTAAAGGGAAAAGGAGAAAGAGTGGTGATTTAATATTTTTTACCCCACATTGAAACCCCTTTTACTAAGGAATCAGTGCCAGGGAGTACAGAAACACCAAAGCCAGACAGGAGATAGCCACCCACCACCTAAAGCCAGTTTGCCTTCTATAGACTATTCTTAGTCTGCGTTTGGGGTCTAGAAACAACAAACTCATGCATGAAAATTGTCTAGGTCTAAGACTTTCTTTTGTCCCAGAACAACCCCAATTGAATTCCCTTTCCCTTGCTTGTTGGTTGTTATGGGCAACAAAGGAAGTCTTTGACCTAGACAGATTTCATACATGTCCCCCTTTTAACCCTTTTTGGGGTTGATTTAGGCCGGGAATTAATCAGAACTGGGTTTTTGGATGACACATTTTCGCAAAGGTTCCAACTACCTCACACAGTTGAGGTGGTCCTAGAGTTGCCCTCTTTTCCACCAAAAGTACTGGCCATTTAAAAGGCTTGGTTTGACAGGATTGTTGTTTGGCATTTATCTTTTTATGGTATTCTGGGAATAATTCAGTGTTTGTAAAGGATTTTTAGAATTTTTTAAGAAAAGACTCGAGCAGAACTGCAAACGTAGTCTCTTTAGGACATTTTACTGCCAGACACATGGTGGGCCAGGATTTGTTTTTCAGCATATAAAGCATATACTGCAGTGAGATTGTCCAAATGATTTTTTCCAAAATTTTTTTTAAAATTTGGAAAACCAAAAAAAAGAAAACCTTTTTTTGGGGATCCCAAAAAAAAAAAAATTGGAATACCTTCACAGTTTCTACCCAAAAATGACAGAAAAAAAATTCCATGAAAGGAGTTTACTATTAACTTTTAGTTGTTTTTGACTTTTTTTAGTCAGTTATCTTTTGAGTTAGGCAGTGGATTTTTGCTTGGGGTTTCTTTCCTATTTAAAAGAAAAAGTTCAAGCATCTGCTCCCCCAGAGGGACTGATGTTTAAAGAAAAAAAAAGTTTTAAAAGTATAAAAAAATAAAAAATTATAAAAGTTCAAAACACCCACCCTTTGCCATTTTACAAATAAAAGATAAAACATTTACACATAATTGATTTTGCCTCATCCGTTAAAGTCCGATCTATTAAAAAATAACATCATTTATCCTGTACACTGTAGAAAAAAATCCAAACGCCAAAATTAAGTTTTTTGGGACATTTTAAGTCCCCAAACAACTGGAATACAAAGTGATCAAAAAGTTGCATGTATTCCAAAATGGTACCAATAAAAACAACACTTTAGCCCGTAAAAAAGTGCTCTTATGCAGCTCCTTACTGTAGGTGTAAAAACAGAAAACTAATTGGTCACAGAAAATGATGCTGCAGCACAAAGTTAAGAGACAGAGAATGATTTTATTTTTTAAAGTACTAAAATATAACAAAAACCCTACAAATTTGGTATCACTAGAATCGTATTGACCAGCAGAATACAGATAACCAGGCTTGGACTGACCCAAAAGAGAGCAGTGGAAACCCCTGGACATGGTGGGCTATAAGACATTGAGAACCCCGGGTGTTTCCAGGGAGAAAGGTGAGAAAAAAAGGACAGAAGAGGCATAGTGCAAAAAGTCATTATGGAGTTTGAGGTGGGCCCCAGAATCAACTCCACTGTTGAGCCTCAAGAATGAACTCCACTGGTGAGTTCCAAGAATCAATTTCAAAGTTGGGCCCTGAGAATCAATTGTACTGGTGGGCTGCAAGGATCAACTTCAATGGTGGGCCCCGGGATTCAACTCCATCGATGAGCCCCACTAATCAGCTTCATTGGTCGGCCCCAGTCACTACACTCCACAGTGCAAATCACACATCGTTTATATCAAAGAGTTAACACTACAAAAATAAAACCTCTGCAAACATGCAAAAAAAACGACTTTAATTTACCCGTAGAATTTTTTTCAGTTTCCAAGTTCATCTCTGGTATTGTCAATGGTACCAACAAAAAGTACATCTTAACCTTCAAAAAAACAACCCATCATATGTCTATATAGATGGAAAGTAAATAAAATATGGCTTTTTAGAAAAAGGGGAGGAAATAAAAATGAAGAGTCAAAAAATTAAAGTGGTTTTCTTACCACACTGTTTCACTGAGTTTTAGCAGTTTTACACTTAATCTGTCTATTCAGACGTGGGGGGTTCTCAGCAAATGTTTTAAATATTCAAATTTTTGGGGCCCTTACTCTGACAGTGCAGAAGATTGTTATCTCTAACAAGATAAAGCCATGTACCTTTTGTTAAGAGAAGCTAATCTTGTTAGATATAATTAGTTTGCTTTGATCTCATTCTGTCAGTAGGGTGAAGTCACTCCCTGCTCTCAGCTAATCAGATAACAGACATCCCTGCTCCAGCTAATCAGATAACAGACATCCCTCTGGTATGCAGGTAACCATAGAAACCTGTGTTTACTTCAGAGCATATAACAATGCTCTTATCTCATGACTAAAATAAAATCTTTTGACCAATGTATTTAGAGAAAGTCTTCATTTGTCTGTTCCTTTTTGTTGAAAGCTAATCTTTTTAGTGAGAAAACCCTTTGACCGTGCAGCTGGAGAGGGTTAAAGATAGGTTCCCACAGCATATTTTTCTCATGTTATCCTTTGAACTTTGGCCACATATTTCACTTTCTTCTTGACACAGAATTTGCCATATTTTGCTTGATGAACAAAGGTTTGTATCTGTTAGGCCGTATCCAACAAAATGCTGTTCTCATAAGTTTTGAGAAGCATTCGTCTGACTTTGGTTTACCCCGAGTGCACTTTTTCAGTACTTGTGATCAGGCTCAGACTGGCCCACAGGGGAACGGAGGAATACCCCGGTGGGTTCCCGGGCATAATGGGCCCCTGCTCATGGCAGACATAGGGCTGCTTTTCAAAGCGAAAAGCAGAAAAAGAGAGACGTAATTTCCAGTAAGTGAAGTGATCTACAGTAGCTGTAAAATTGACCCCAAGAATCACCTATGACCTCATAGGTGGGCCCAAAAAATAAACTTCATTGGTAGGCCTCAGGCACTCCAGTACGACACTGCTTATGAATGAAACATGCTTATACAGTTCAGTCTCAGGTGCTGGATTTGATAATGTGTGGCATACTTAGAGCTAAATCTACTGCACGTCTAATTTTCTGCGCTTACGGGGTCTTTAAACTGCCCATTTCTAGGGTAGCTCTTTACTAGCTTGGACAGCTGGTGTTCAGAGCTTTGCTTATTAACAGATGAATAATGGAATGAAATCCTGGATCTCACACCTAAATTGCCTTTAAGTGAATCCCAAAGACTTTCCCAACTGTTATTACTATTTAGGGCATGTAAATCACTGGGTATATTTTATAAAATTGATGAGATTTGACTTCTGTTGTCCCTTTTATGACAGATGCACATATTCTACATATGTCGGGGAAATCCATAGTTATTGGGAGGTTCTGGATATATGTTTATTTGTTAGGGTTTATGGCCATGTTTTACCCCCATAGCCTAAAGTGTGTATTTTTGGTCTCATTGGTGATTAAGCCAAGATCCATAGGTGTCTCCAGGATGCTTTTAGTGGAATCAGGCTTCTCCGCCTATTATTAATGAGTATATTATTAAATTAGATAACATTATTCATGTAGAGAAAGGTATAAATAAGAAGTGAAACATGCTTTGTAAATTTGAGGACATATGGGGTTCTTAGCTAGATTCTCCAGGCCTCTCATCTGACATATTATTTTACTTTATTAGTACTTTATGTTGTTAGTATAGCGAACCTACAGTATATGCCTACATCTTTAAAGAAGTAAATATAATTCCCTTTTGTATCACACTGTTGCCTGCTATGTACTTCTTCTTAGCAAACAAAGTGTGGACATGGCTTCAATAGCAGCCACGTGGGTAGGAGGCAGGCATCTGGCTTGGCTTCCATGTGCTACCCACAACTAGTTAAGAAAGCAAGAGAATCTCCCTGTTAAGTTGTTGCCAGTAAGTGTGCGACTGTTGAGAGTGTATTGGAGTGGGAACATGGGCTGAAGTTATCAACCAGATTTCTAGCCTGTATAGATATTATGGGCTAACAGTAAGGGTGCTTTCACACAGTGCGTTTTTTGGGGCATATTTCTTTTGCAGAAATGCAAAGCAATTAATGTTATGCATTTCTGCTCCTCCCCCCCTCCAAAAAAAAAGGCACCAAAAACGCACTGTGCGAAAGCACCCTAAAATAATTAGACTAGAGAGTAATACAACTATGGCTTCTCTGGGGCTGATTATTAGTTCCCAGAGAAGTCATATTAAACCACATTGAATCGGGTGCTACCAGGGTTGCTAACCATCTGTAAATTAGCACATACTGTTTTTTGCAGCTTTCTATAGTATCCAGTAGAAAAAACCCTGTTTGATTTTTTTTTACCCTAAAGGTAGGTTCACACGGTTTAAAGCAGGTGTATAGCGGCGCGTACTGTGCACATCGTTATACACCTGCTGCTTTAGAAGTACACACTAGCCCAGCCACCATTCACTTTCGTTTTCTCCGGCACATAAGCGTTGGGTAGAAGTGACATGTCACTCATTTCTGACATTGCTCAGTACTTGCCAGGCATATGCTATAAAATCATAGTACTCAATGACTCCTATGATTTTACCGTCTTTGCGTTATGTACTTCGGGCGTATTGCAGCGCAATTATACCCCGAAGTACGACCCGCAAATATGATGCGTGAATATACCCTAAGGTTAATTTTATACAGTGCATTTTTGGTGCTTTTTTTTTTTTTTTTTGCAGAAATGCACAGCACTAAAAGCACCAAAAATGCATCAAAAACGAAGTGTAGAAGCACCTTTAGACTTGCACAGTCCAGGCACCAATACATTAATACAATAGAGTTCTCCTTCCCTATTTGTGCTGCAGACATGACAGCATGACATTGTTTGATCCCTGACCTGTATATAATCTGCACATCTGCCATTCTTCTCTGCCAGGTCATCCAACCCATGGGATTATACTGGATCTGGATGACTAGAGGAGCTGGAGCCAAGCTCAGTCTGGAGATATCTGCTCCAATGTTCTGAGCAGAGGGTTCAGTTTGGCATGGCCTGGAGGTGATTGAGCTGTGGGAATGTCACCCATTGCAGCTATAGACCATGTCTACTAAGCGATTGTCCAGCAAATAAAAAAAAAAACCCTTACATTCTCAAATGACTTGGCTGACTTTATGCATCGCCCTGTGATGTGTGAGCAGCTAATTACTGCATTTGCTGTTCTGTATGTAGCCTTCTTTCACTGTAGCTGAGCAGCAGCTATTTCTGCTTATGAGATACAGTATTTCCTTTATTTCACTTTGCCCAATAAGACTAGAAGTCCCAAAATCATTTGCTGTATTTTGTCTTCTTCCTTCCTCCCAACCTCAGTCTCAATGCACATCTTCTGTTTCCTACCACATAATGTTGAGAAAAAAGCTAAACCTCTTGTGTGGAGACACAGATCTACTAAGATTCCTGTGATCAAACAGCTGATATAGAACTGCAAGAAACCCACAGAAAATGAAAGTACATTACAAAAGCTTTATTCAGAATTCTTTATATATGTTTTTACTGGACAAACCTTTTAGGGCTGACTTTCCTAAGCAGGTTTTTAGTCAGATTTTGAGGGCCCTGGTTTATTGAGTTTTTCTTTATTTCGCCTGGAATATGTTTTTATTATACAGTATGTTGTGGCAGCTCCTTATTTTTGTAGAGTCAGAGCTTGTCAGGAAAGTCTTAACTCTTACCCCTCATAACACAAACAAGGAAAGTTTTCGAGGTCCTCACAGTTGCCCAAACTTTTTGAAAAAAAAGTTGCAGTACTTTATTAGGGAAGAGACAGAAGTGCACTGATAATTTGATGAATTCCTTCTCGGCTATCTCTCCTGAGTCGTCTTTGACTTCAGAGGATGCGTTTGTTAACACATTTTTCCTTTTGAAACTTAATTGAAACTGTCGACAGATAACATTCCCTGGCTCCTATTTATTTTCATTGGTTTGTCTGTAGCTCTTCGCTGTAGTCTTCCCTGTGATCAAACATGTGTGAGGCTTCTGCTGTGTGATTCACTTACATGTCTGATAAATAAGAAATCTCTCCAGGTAGACAAGAGTCTTGTTGGCCGCGCTTCACACAAGCCTCACATTCTACCAATTACACCACTCACATTTGTGCAAAGAATTTATTAATCTCAGGCTGAGACAGAAGGGCAACGGCTGTAACCAGTGTTGATAAATAAGATTATTACAACAAATCTATTTGTAAATGTGTAAGGATGTGGAACTATGTAAACATTGCTGTATGTAAAGAGATCATGTGAAACAACGCTGCATGGAATATTTTTGCACAGGTCCTATTATTTATTGTAATTTATTTTGATAGTGTTAGGACCCCCTCATAGTGTCATGTTTGTGGTTTTGTAGAGATCTTTGTACTAAGGGTATATTTACATGACAAAGGATTTTTTATAGGTCGCATTCAATAGATTTCCGCTCAAATCTTACATTGATATTCTGAAGAAAAGCGGATTCACATTTAAGCTCAATGTGAAAAATGAGCATTGTTGTTCATAATAAGAATGTTTTCAGCACAGAATTTTCAAATCTGGAGCAGGTTAAAAAAAAAAAAAGTATCTAAATCCATATGCAATAAGGCAATGCTAATTCTCAGTAAATAGAAAAGAAAAACACTTAGGCGAGCAGATGTCAAAACAGTACGGCACGTTTCTCCCTCAGCACAGGTTGTTAGGACGCGCATTAAAGAATCCAGGTAAAGTGCGCCGAAAAACGTCCGATCATTTCAAAAATCTGTCGGTTTTTTAAATTTGTATTTTTTTCATTTTTTCTTTCTCAGGTATACCTTTGCAAAGAAACTTAATGTGCCTTTAATTGGTCTGTAAAAGTGGTTGTGGCACAAATAGTCCAACATAAATGGTAGGTTGGCAGTGTTAGGACATGTCGGCCTTAGTGTTGACCATTATTTCAGTTCTGAATTTCGTGAATTCTCATACTTAAATTTTTATCGCTAAGGGGCCGTTTACACGGCAAGTGACAATACCGGTCGGTTTATGCAAACGCGACCGGTATTTGCTAACTGTTTTGCGGCTGTCCCCAACGGGCCGCGGGGGGGTTAAGGGGGGCTGGGGGGCGGCTTTTCTCACGATGAGCGGGAGAAAATCGCTCCTCCTTCACATTGAGATGCACATATTCTGTCCGAAAACCGGAAGGAAGAATGTGCATACACAATGTTTTGTGGGCAGACCGCCGGCGGCAAAAACGCTGGGCTGAAAACCCGTGCAGTGGGGACTGCTGCACAGGTTTTCCATGGAGCCCCGTTCTGCTCATTTTCAGCCGGTGTTTCAGGTGGTCTGCAAAACCGCAAACCGCCTGAAAAAACCGCCGAAAACCCGTGCAGTGGTGACATGTCCTAAGGGTATGGTTCCACACTATAGCTACTGAATGCAGACAAAACAATGCCCACATGTGATGGTCAAATAATTTTGCAGGTAAAACTCTTATCATTGTTTTTTTTCATATGTTGTATTTCCAACATGGGACCATACCATGAGTCTAACCCGTGTTGATCTGATTATAGCACAGAGAGTTTCCAATCCACGTATATAACACAAAATAGATTTATATGCAACTTAGGGCATTGTAATATATCTGTCACTAATTTATCTACCTATAGATAAACTAATATCCCAGCTGAATAACTGGAGTCAAAAAGTAAAGGGAATGTATTTTGACTGACAACCACAATTAGAGATGGCCGAATTTCTCAAAAATTATCGCAGGGTGTGCACTTCGGTCACTCTTCGCCGGATTTTCCGACAATATTCGTTTCGGTTACCGAATTACTTCGGCTCGAAATCACGTTAAAATAAGCTATTTCCAGGTCTGCCCAGAGCCTGCAGGGTGCTGTAGACGTTGTGCTCATGCTTTAAATATGCAAGAGGGAGTTGGTTTGGTATTCATACAATGTTGTGTTTTAGTATGACTAAGCATACCCATGGACCCACAACTGCCGACCGCTCTTAGAATCATCATTCACTATAAGAATTCCCAGGGCACTTAAGAGGCAAACATAGACCAAAAACTCAAGGGGAAGTAGCCCAGGATAAAGTCATGCTAGCCGAAAGCTGGAGAAAAAACAAGCTGAGAGCTTCAGGTACGGCAAACAATTTGTGACAGAGTGTGAGGTGACGATGGCAGACTCAGCTGCATGACGTCAGGCAGTGGCACAATGACATTATGGAGGTGCAAAAACAGTTTAGGCCACAGAGCTGGCATCAATCACACAGTTGTGGAGGTCACAGGCCCACCCGGCTGGGCAGCAGTAGATGACGGTTCCAGACAGTGGCACAATGACATTATGGACGGCGGAAAGAAAAAACCAGTATTTAGGGACAGAGTAGGCTACAATACACACAGTGTGGAGGTCACGAGCGGCGCCAGTATGAGGTCAGACTAGTGGCACAATGGCCATTTCTATGGAGGTCGGCCTCAAAAACTGTATTCCGGCTCACAGAGTGGCACATCCACACAGTGTGGAAGGTCACGCACCGGCAGCAGTATGAGGTCAGGCTAGGTGGCAACAATGACATTATGGAGGGGGAAAAAAGAGCAGATGAATTAAGCCAACTGAGTGGCACCATCACCACAGTAGTGGAGGTCACGGCAGCAGCAGTAATGAGGTAGGCCAGTGGCACAATGACATTATGGAGGCGGCGCAACAAAACCAGCTAGTAATTAGGCAATCAGAGTGGCACAATGATACCGTGGAGATGGTACGGCAGCAGCTCAGTTCATCGATGTACAGGACAGTGGCACAATGACCATTATGGAGGCGGCAAGATACAGTATTAGGCCACAGAGTGGACAATCACACAGTGTGGAGGTCAACGGCCGCAGCAGTATGAGGTCTGACAGTGGCCACAAGACATTATTGGGAGGCAGGCTAAGACAGTATTGGCCACAGAGTGGCCACAATCGATCACTGTGTGGTGGTCACGGCAGGCACTAGCAGTTTGTGGTCAGGCAGTGGCACAATGACATTATGAGGCCTGGCAAATCAGTATTAGGCCACAGAGTGGCACCAATGATACAGTGTGGAGTTCACGGCAGTGGCGGCAAGCAGGTATGAGGTCAGACAGTGGCACAATGACATTAGGAGGTGGAAAACCTGTATTAGGGCACAGAGTGCACAATCACACAGTGGAGCTGTCACAGCGGCAGCTCAGTATGAGGTCAGGCAGCTCAGTGCGCACAATGACATTATGGAGGCGGCCAAAACAGTATTAGGCCAAACGAGTGGCACAATGTCATTACCGTTGCTTAACGTCGGATCCCCCCCGTTACCCCCCTCACCCTCCACATACCATTTTTTTGTTTTTACAAGTGTGGAGGTCACCTGGCAGCATGGCAGTATTGAGGTCAGACAGGGGCGAAGATCAATGACATATGGAGATGGAAAAACAGTATTAGGGCACAGAGTGGCACAATCACACAGTGTAGGTCTCTCACAGCGGAGGCAGTATGAGGTCAGGCAGTGGCACAATGACTAAATTCTGGAGCTGGCAAAAATGGAGTAGGCAAAGAGTGGTAAATGACACAGTAAGTGTGGAGGCACGGCAAGGCGCGCAACCAGCATGCAGCATAGGTACAGACAGTGGCACAATGACACAGTGTGGAGGGCATCGGCACGAGCCACGGCAGCAGCATGTGGTCAGACAGTCCGCGCACAATGACAAATTATGGAGGGTGGCAAAAAAAACATGAGTATGGCTCCACAGTGTGGAGGAGCACGCAGCAGCCACGGGCAGCTAGCATGTGGTCAGACAGTGGCACAATGACACAGTGTGGGACGGGCACGACAGGTGAGTCACAGCAGCAGCATTGCGGTCAGAGAGTGGCACAATGACATTCTAGCAGGTGGCCAAAATAGTATTATGCCACAGAGCGGACAAATGGACTGAGAGCGGAGTCACGGCTCAGGCGTGCAGCATGAGTTCCAGGCGCAGAGGCACAATGACAGAGTGTGGAGGTGATGGTGAATTTAAAAAACAGGGAGCGCAACAGCATGAGGAATGTTCAGAGAGTGGACAATGACATTCTGGAGGTGGCAAAACAGTACCAGGCCGCAGAGCCAGAGTTAGAACAATGACACAGTTGTGGGATGTCACGGCAACAGCAACAGGCAGCAGCATGAGCACATAGTAGTTGCACAATGACAGCGTGTTGAGGTGCGGGTGTAAAATACCTACGTCCCTTGGTATAGTCCGGTTGAGTTGGCAAGATTGGCAGAAAACTGATTCAGCAGATGTGTGGCATCAGAGGCTGGGTGGGCGGCATCAGAATAGTGGCTGAGGCAGTAGTTTGAACACCCAGGACTGGACGCCTAAGGCATTGGTGTGTGGAAATCTGGACGAGACTCCACGTCCTGATTCATCTTGAACAAAGGTCAGAGTCGTTCAAACATTTCCCCGTGGACAAGGCGGGTTCTCCTGGGGTAACGATGGCCCCGCCCGCACTGGAAACACCCTCTCTGATGCCACACTAATCGGCGAGGCCTAGGACAGCTTCTCCCACTGCTCAAAATCGGCAAGTTGCCAGGCACACTTCCAGTTTGGCATGCCACAGTAGTCCTAGCGGTCTCTTCTAAATGGCGGTGGCAGACGTGCTTGTCCCATAGATTAGGCCCAAACTGTTGGTTCAGGGATAAGCTTCAGGTCCTGCTGCTGCTGCTTGCTGGTGCTGCCCTCCTCACTAGGCGGCCGTGAAGGAAGTGCTCAATTAGTGATCCAGACTTAGGTTATGCTGACGGAGCTGGTACAGGCTTCCTACCCCCCCCTTCCCACAAGCACAGCCGCGCAACGCCTGTCAGTACCGATGAGCGCTGTCGGAACCTCCCGTTCAGACCTGTCAGAGGAGGGACGACATGCAGCACATAGGCAAGCAGGGTGGCCCAACTGATTACGGGGAGGATATCTCCCTATAGTATTTGCGTTTGTCTTCCCTCTCAATTGCTGGAAAAAGGCTACCATTTTGGAACGTGGTCAGAGAGGGTTACAATGGGTGGGCAGCAGAATTCATCCCTATGCCGGATGATGACTATTCGGCTGTCACTAGCCAGGAAAATAAGCATGCTGGGGACATCATTACTGCACAAGTGACTCCGAGGGGCTCCCACTGCCTCCATTTCCAATGTATACTGACCACGCGGTGCTTGGGAGTCATCTGCCTCGTCTTCCTCATCTCCATCCACCTCCTCCAGCTGCTCCTGCTCCTCCTCTTAGTCACCCTGTGTAGAAAATCCACTCATTTCACCAGACAATGCTACTTGCTCCAATGTCATCATCCTCCTCCTCCTCCATTTCCAGTCACCACCGGACTGCATGGTGCAGGTATGTGTCGCCACATCCTCCAGTCCCATGCCAGACAGATTTTTACAGCATCTGTTTCCAGGACATGAAGCAGTCAGAATGTACGTTATCATCGTAGTCTGGCGACTGACAAATAACGTGGCCTCCTCGAAATGCCTCAATCAAACGGCAGGTGTCACGCATAGCTGCTCACTGGCTGACATCAAAGTTACACAGGGGGAGTACTTCTGTCTGACCTGATCATCTAAAATTCGTTATATGGCCTTTTCTCTGTTCATACAGTCGGTCCAACCTTGTGCAGGCTGGGAATTCACAGCAGGTGGAAACATCGCATATCAGAGCGTGTGTTGGGGGAGGACGTTTTGCCGCTGCAACTCGAGGAGGAGGGGTGTTCCGGTTTGTTACGAATGGAATTAACCAAGTGCAATGCACAGTTTTCATGTCCATTTTCAGAATGTTCTGAAGATCGAGTGGAAGACTTCAGGAACTTTTTACAACCCAGATTGAACACTGTGCGCATGCAGGGCGCATGGACCATCCCTCCTCGGTGCAGCCGCGGACCCTTGCGTGTGTCCTCCCATTGTCAGGTACCATGGTTCCGATTTGAGTTTGAGCGGAGGAAATGCCACACATCGATTTCGTCTTGCTGCTATAGAGCGGGAAGCAGTTCCCTCCCTGTGTGACTTCGATTCGCCGATAGGACAAGCTAGGTGAAGACACTGGTGACACCGCGATGTGCCACTACACATGTGGTATGATGGCGCAAGTACTTGTGGTGGCTGAGCACTGAGATGGTGGTGGTGGTGGAGGAGGAGGAGTGCGGAACATTGGCGCAGGACAGCACGTTTGGACAACGTTCGGAGGAGAAACGGAGCGGCGTATCTCTGGTCCAAGTTGTTGGTGTGCTTCACTGGGGCAAGGAAGCACATTCACCCAGTGGGCCGTACAGGATAAGTACTGGCCCTGAACTCGTAGTTACAGCTCCAGACGTCCGCGCTGCCGTTGTACATTGGAATAAACCAGATAAGCTCAAGGACTGACCAACTTTTGTTCTACATTATTTATGATGTCGTGGTTACTGCCTTTCTTGGAAAAGAAATTACGTGCTTGGAACTCTCTCATCTCGATCGGCAAAAGCACATAGTCTCTGATATGGTGCAAGAGTCCTCCATTTTGGAAAGGAGGGGACTGGACCAGTACCAACAATCTTGGACTAGGAGCACGGTCAGCTGCTGCACTTAGGCATGGTTGGATACTGCATATTGTTGTCTCTTTACAATCTGCCCTCCTCTGAACGAACGGTCTGGCCGCCCATGAGTTGCTGAAGGAGAGGCTGCATGGGACCGGGAGAGGATGTCAAAGACGAAAACAGCTGCCCTTCTGCAGAGGTTGGTGGGAGCATTGACTGGCATCGACCAATGGCATGCATGCCAAATGGCCGCTGCTTGCTGTGCAGCACGGCAGTGAGGACCAACCACACCTGAGCACATGACAAGCCACGTTTTCCGCCAGGCCACGGAATGGTGACGCTGCGATGTGTTTGACGCTGGGCCGTGTGTGACAACGTTAGCTTCCCTGGCACGCTTCACTTTCTGACTAACAGATTTCCTTACATATACCCATATTCGGCTCCCTCCGGTCGCTGTCTTAGCAAAGAACTGCCCCATCAACCGTACGAGTATGGACTGAGTTTACCGCAACGGATCCGACATGCAGTGACTACTGCCGACGCTGCCTCCGCTGAGCCTCCCTGTGCGCTACTGGTCTTGGACATGGCGAAGGCGGCGTTTTCTACCGCCCGTGGCCGCTTGGTCCGAACCTCCACATGTGTGATACCCATGCTGATCAACGGTTCCCACACAACCACTTGGCATGGATGCTACGATGCTGACGCGCTAGTGAACGCCCTCTTCTCCTAGACGATGATGAAGCCCTTGCTTCACCGGCTCCCAAGTGCGCGTGGCATAAATATTTAATCTCTATTTGTGTTTCATCGTCACTACTGTCCCTCATCACCGGTCTTCGGTAAGCCGAGGCTAACCTACTCAACACATTGACCTCTCCAAGCACACTCTCCAATCTATTACTTTTGCGCCTACTGCAAGAAGCTGGGGATACTGGCCTCCATTCTTCCGCTGCATAGGTAGCTGTGACTGCCCTCAACTCAAATTTTCATCCTAGCTATATAGTGGCCCGCTGTGGGTAAAAGGGGGGAAAAAAAAAATAAAGCCCAAAGGGGGAGAAACCACCTACTCATTAGTGAGTTTCCCCTGGCTCGAGGGAACTGGATGGGGACTGAGGCGGGCTGAGACAGCGTGTGGCTCGCTGACCTCGCTCCCCGGGCCATGCCCAAACTAAAGTGGTTGTGTCTGAGGTTCCCATCCGGACTCTTGGCTGGGAGTTGTCAAGATGTATCTCTGGGAGGAAGAGGATGACTTGTAAACATAATCAAAGAACCTTGGTTGACTGAACAACACCACGGCCGTAGAAGTTGACAGACTGGGCAGTTGTGGCCTCACCGACCGAGTGACCCTGCTGCGACGTCCCCTTGCTGTGCTGCGACCTGGCCCGTTTCAGAAATGTTTGTGCCACTGCAACTAGCCCAGTTTGCAGAGCCTGCCACATCTCTGTCTGACATACTGTTTGTTCTAAAATGTACAGAAACTTGTTTGATGATAGCCTATCTGTAATATGATAAATTATACACCTCTGTTTTTGACTCTCCAAATGGGAACCTTGTACGTACAGAAGCTGGGTAACCCTTATAGGATCTAAATTGCGTCCACAACTGGCCAAGGAAAACTCTTACTTGTATGTGTCGTTTACAAGCACTGTGTGTTTTACTAATGTAAAGCAACCAACAGGGCATTAATTAACATCTTCGTTGTGTATGTATGCTACAAGATAACTAAATGTATATATTTCGCGTGTGAAAAGGACGGTTTTTTTTTATGTAGCACAGCAGCGACAAAACAACAGCTTAATTAACACCATGGATGTGTAAATTTGCGCAATGAATTTGAGCACCATCAATCAAACTAGTAGCTTTGTAGCGTGGTTACAATGGCTTGTATTTTCTTCCGCCACACACTAAGAGTGTAAAATGTAATTAATCTCTTTGCTTGTGAATTAGGCTACCAAAAAAAAATATATATATTGGTGTTGAAAAAGACGGTTTATTTTTGTCAGGCCACACCAGCAAATATACAAGACGCTCTATATTATACCACTGGATGTAAATTGCGCAATAGAATTGAGTGAGACCCACAAAACTAGTAGCTTTGTTGCGTGGTACGTAATTGCGTGTTTTCTACGCCACATACATAACATAGAGGATTTCACCTGTTGTAATTATACCTTTGCTTGTGCATTAGGCTAGAAGGAAAAATTTATATATTATTTGCGTTGAAAAAAGACGGTTTTTTTTGTCAGCACCCCAGCAAAACATACGCTTAATTAACCCCTGGAATGTGAAATAGCAGCAATAGAATTTGTAGCCCATCAAACTACGTAGCTTTTGTAGCGTGTTACAATTGAGTTGTTTTTTACTCCACACAACAAGAGATTCGTTGTAATTAATAACTTTTGCTTGTGAATTAGGCTAAGGAAAAATTTATTAGTATATTGGTGTGTTGAAAAATAGACGGTTTATTTTTGCTCAGCAAACCAGCAAAACAACGCTTAATTATACCCTGCATGATGTAAATTGCAGCCAAGAATTGAGCCGCACAAACTAGGTATGCTCTTGGTAGCGTGGTTACAATTGCGTGTTTTCTACGCCACACAACAAGGAGTTGACAGTTGTAATTAACTCCTTCGCTTGCTGAATTAGGCTAAGGAAAAAAACTTTTATATTTGTTTGCGCGTGTGAAAAAGAAGGTTTATTTAATGGTCAGCAAACAGCAAAACAACGATTGATTAACCCCGCGACTGTATAATTGCGCCTAAAGATTCGAGACCGCACACAAATCTTAGTGCTTTTGTAGCTTTGTTACAATTTAGTGTTTACTACTCCACACAACAAGTGATACAGTTGTAATTAACCATTTGCATTGTGTAATTAGGCTATTAGGAAAAAGAACATTTATACTATATTGGGCGTTGAAAAAAGACGGTTTTATTTTTGTCCAGCACACGCCTGCAAAAGACATACGGCTTAATTAAACCCTGGGAATGTAAATTGCGGCCAAAGAATTGATGCAGCCACCACTCAAACTAGTAGCTTTCTGTAGGTGTTTAAACTGAAGTGTTTTTTTTCCTACACTCCTCACAATACAAGAGATACAGTTGTGTAATTAAAAACCTTTGCTGGTGAATTAGGCGTTGTTAAGGAAACAATTGTATATATATTTTGGCAGTGAATTAGAGGTTTATTTTTGTCAGCACACCAGCCAATACAGACGCTATAATTAACCTGGTTATAATTGCGCAATAGAATGAGGCACCAAAGAATTGATATCTAGCTTTGTAGCGTGTTACAATTGCGTGTTTCTACTCCATAACAAACAGAGAGATACAGTTGTAATGAACCTGTGCTGGTGAAATTAGGCTAAGGAAAAATTTATATATATCTTGGCGTTGAAAAAGACGGTTTAATTTTTGTCAGCACACCAGCAAATAACAATCGCTTAATTAACCTCTGGATGTATATTGCACCAAAGAATTGTAGCCCCACAAACTAGTAGCATTTGGTAGCGTGATACACAATTGATCGTGTTGTCTTACCGCCTATAACACAAGAGATTACAGTTGTAATTAACCTTTGCTTGTGAATCTAGAGCCTACAGGAAAAAATTTATATATTTTGGAGGTGTACAAAGACAGTTTCTTGGGGTCAGCACACCTGCAAAAACAAACGTCTTAATTAACCCCTGGATGTAATATATTGAGCCACATAGAATTGTGCCGCACTCAAAAATAGTTGCTTTGATAGCGTGATTACAATTGCGATGTTTTTACGCCATAACAAAAAGAGATCAGTTGTTATTAACCTTTGCATTGTGATAATTAGGCTTACAGGAGAAATACTTCTATATATTTTTGGCACTTGTAAAAGACAGTTTCTTGGGGGTCAGCACACCTGCAAACAAAGATAATAACCACAACTGGAGATGTAAATTGCGCATAGAATTGAGCAGCCCAAAATGAAGTGGTATTGTATGGTAAAAAAAACGCTGCTTTCTTTAACTGAAACAAACAGGAACTGCTTAAGATCACCACTTGGATATTTGAATGTATATGCAACGACTGCAAGTGGACGCACATTGGATTTTCAGATCAATACCCAAAAAAATCAGAAATAGAACATTCCAGAAGACAGTCTTGAGAAAAGCTGAGTCACCCACAAAAAATCACGCTCAGTGTAAAAATCAGTTCATTCAGAATAGTCGCTATCACCCGCAGCAGCAACCTTCCACTTTCAGTACAGTGATGGAGCGTGTATTATGAGCTGAACAGACTCGGCCCTGGCGTCGGTCTTACTATTGTGCACCCAACGGTGACGTCACAGGATCCGCCGGTCTATGGATTGGCTTCATCTCTGCAACAATGTCATTGCAGGCTAATGCAATTCTTCCCCAGAGTGGCTTTGGCCCCTAGGTAAACGCCATTAGTGCTCCGCAGCCAATTTTATCAATGAAAAAATAGCACAATTCGTTCACCCGAAGTACCCCAAAGTCTCGAATCTTCGTTCCGAAACGATAGCTTTTCTCCGAAATTTCACTAAACGAATTCACTTCGTTAGAATTTACAGTCGCCCATTCTCTAACCACAATATTTGCTTTGTTGGGTAACAGGGTTAATGAGGAATAACAAGTTTATAGTTAACTCTATTCCCACATGTACAATTTCTGACATGTTTGCCACAGAGGAACTAAGTTCCTGGGCTCTTTGTGATATCACTTGTGATACTGTATCAAAAGTTCTATTTTTGGAATTGATTTCCAATCCTTCTTACAACTGCATTTCTTTTAGAACCTGACCCCACTCAAAAAATGAGGAGACTGCAAAATACAGTGAAGACAAAAAAAGCTTTATCCAAAAACTTTACAAATAGTATACATTATAAGATAAAATTATCATAAGAAGATGAATAACCCTCTCGCACAATTAAATTCTATTCTACAAAGAGGAATTTGTTGCCGATCCTGCACCAGTAATGATTTACCCATCTTATGTAGATTCAGAGTACTTGTAGTAGGCAACTACAGACTCCAAAGACTCAAGAAAATGATTGGGGAAATAAACCACTGGGCACCGATAAGTGTTGGGGCAAAGAAGCACACTAGGGAGAGACTGGAGCCATAAAATGTGGGACGTCAAAGAATGGGGCAACACACCAGGAGCCAGACATGGGCAATCATAGTATCATGGTTGGAAAGGGGCATCTACATGCATAAAAAAATAGATGTGACAGAAAAACTATATGATTTTGTGGTTATGGTTGTAGGTGGACTTTTGAGTCTGAGGATTCTAGAAACATCCCCTGTTCCATGTAAGTAGAAAAGTTTATTAGTGATGTGATAGTTGAGTAACCATTCTGGATAATTAGATAGATAGATAGATAGATAGATAGATAGATAGATAGATAGATAGATAGATAGATAGATAGATAGATAGATAGACACGTGTACAGAATATTTTAATAGAGTTCAGATGAATAACATGGTTACAGCACTTGTTGATCCTCTTGTTCCCAGCAAATAAAACAAAGTTTAATCACAGACAGACTGGAGTGGAAGAATAATGGAATCTGTATTGTTCGGTAGATTATTATTTTTGGAGAAATTGCTGTTATTTCAATCAAAAGTGCAGTTAAAGCCGCAGTTCAGAAAATGATTTATGATCATTGAAAGCTGTTGTAAGGTAATGCCTTCACATTCATCACAGCACAAGAGTAATCTGGCATTCACACTCTGAACAGACTTGTTGGATGATAAAGTACATATTTGTTAGGAGCTGATTGGCAATTAAAGGTGGACGCCACCCCAACAATATTAATTTTATGCTTCACATGCTACCTGTATGTTATCTATGATGAAACCATTCTGTCTTAGCCTAAATTCCTTTGCATTTTACTGGAGCTTTGTAGAGAATTATGATTGGTCCATACAACGTTGAATTATCTTATGTATGCTCACCCTGGAGAGTTGCGCTATGAACACCAAGGTAGTCACAAGAAGAGAAGGTGTGTGTCAGGAAGCAGCTTATTTGCTTGTGGAGGCTGCTATATCCTATGCCCACTTCGGCACTCTGTGGAGCACCTCATGTCTCTCCCAGTCGTTGCATTGCTACCAGCATCATTTTCCATTTTGCTAGTGCACACACTGATGTTTAGATTGTCAAAAAGCCAGTGTGCACAGAAAATTCCCTTCTCCACTTGTGTGTACTCCCTGCAATATTTAAGCATAATCCCATTTGAATCATTGCCTGAACACTGGGTTTCTACTAGTTAGTGTACTGCAACAATATGCCTACTTTGTGATTATAACTTGAATATATCTTAGTCTTTACCCGGCTTGATTTGTGACTACTTTCCTTATCTGCTCTTTTCCCTGCCCTCTTGCTTTAATTCCATGACAACCATATTCTGCCTGCCCAAACTTCTGACTTGTATACCATGACATCTGCCTTAACTAGTGTTGAGCGATTTTTATCGACAAAGTTGAAATCGGCAAGGTTTTTATGGTGATCGAAATTTCCAGATCATGCGATAATTAAGGTTAAAATCTGTGCATCATCTATTAAGATCGCGCCTTTTTCGGCGTTCCTGTAATTTTTTGGGGGCCACAAATCAGATTACAGATAGAGCAGGGTGAGATGTGTGTGCGAAAGTCATGACTGGGATGTGTATGGTTGCGATTGGCTGGAAAAATCACATGACCTCGTTTTACATAGAACAGCGTTTCCTGTTTCAGCCTCATGTCTCTCAGCGTCTCATAGGGATAGGACCTGCGCTCTGCCTGTGGCCAAACAGCTCAGCGAAATTAGTCTATTTCTGCACAGAGAAACCTCTACTATTTGCTGTGATCCTTCCAATTTAGTTAGATTAGGGAATTTGAACATTTTATGTAAAGTTAGCTAAGAATTTTTAAAGCAGAATCACCACTGTAAATTCACGGTCGGTGGGAGCGGGGGGTGGGGGGGGCACCCGCGGGCGAACACAGACAACTCAATCTTTAAAGAACACTGGATAAAGTTCACCAAGACTTAGTGTAGTACATGAGTGGAAATACCTGTTATATTAACAGTTTTGCTATTGAAATATTTCCTGGATATTGGGCAGCTGAACTTAGATATTGGATAAACATCAATTTCTAGTAACTGCAGGTCTCTTTGTTAGCTGCAAAACTACACTTTTATTATCATTTACATTCAATAGGTGATCAATTTTACCATAACACCTGGACTGTGATATATCCACTGTGCAGCTTAAATTACGAAACCAGCATCTTGTAGTCAACACAGGTTGTTTTGTTGCCAAAAATACCGTGTATCATACAATAACATCACAGTTACGTTTTTTTGGACTTTTTGCGCACCCAGCACTGTTCATTGACGCAGCATCTACGTAATCTTAAAACAGCAATCTATATTCACCACAGTAATTGAAAGGTGCAAAAAATACAGTTTATTATATCAAAACATAACAGTTACTGTTTTTTGACTTTTGCCACTCAGCACTGTATCATTGACCCAGCATCTACGTAAATCTAAAACAGCAATCTATAGTACCACAGGGAAATTGAAAGGTGCAAAAATACAGTTTTATTAATCAAAACATAACATTACGTGTTTTTTTTACTTTTGCGCACTCAGCACTGTTCATTTGACCGCAGCAATCTACGTAAATCTTAAAGACAGCAATTCCTATATTCACCACAGTGAATTGAAAGGTGCAAAAAATTACAGTTTATTATATCAAAACATAACATTTCGTGTTTTTTGACTTTTGCGCACCCAGGCACTGTTTTCATTGACCAGCATCTACGTAATCTTAAAACAGCAATTCTTATTCACCACAGTGAATTGAAAGGTGCAAAAAATTTCAGTTTATTATATCAAAACATAACAGTTACGTTTTTTTGACTTTTGCGCACCCAGCACTGTTCATTGACGCAAGCATCTACGTAAATTCTTAAAAACAGCAATTCCTATAATCACCAACAGGTGAAATTGAAAGGTGCAAAAAATACAGTTTATTATATCAAACATAACAGTTTACGTGTTTTTTGACTTTTGCGCACCCAGCACTGTTCATTGACCAGCATCTACGTAAAATCTTAAAACAGCAATTCTATATTCACCACAGTTAATTGAAAGGTGCAAAAAATACAGATTATATTATATCCAAAACATAACTAGATACGTGTTTTATTTGACTTTTTTGCTCACCCAGCACTGTCATTGAGCGCAGCATCTACTTAATCTTAAAACAGCAATTCTATTCAACCACAGGTGAATTGAAAGGTGCAAAAAAATACAGTTTATTATATCAAAACATAAACAGTTAGTGTTTTTGACTTTGCGCACTCAAGCACTGTTCATTTGACGCAGCATCTACGTAAATCTTAAAACAGCAATTCTATATTCATCCACAGTTAATTGAAAGGTGCAAAAAATACATTTATTAAATCAAAACATAAACAGTACGTGTTTTTTTGACTTTTGCGCACCCAGCACGTTCAGTTGACGCAGCATCTACTAAATCCTTAAACAGCAATTCTATATTCACCACAGGTGGGAATTGAAAGGTGCAAAAAATACAGTTTTATTATATCAAACATAACATTACGTGTTTTTTTACTTTTGCGCACCCAGCGACTGTTCATTGACGCAGCATCTACGTAAATCTTAAACAGCATTCTATATTCACCACAGGTATGATTGAAAGGTGGCAAAAGAAATACAGTTTATTATATCAAAACATAACAGTTTACGTGTTTTTTGACTTTTGCGCACCCAGCACTGTTCCATTGACGCAGCATCTACGTAAATCATAAAACGCAATTCTATATTCGACCACAGGTGGAATTGAAAGGTGCAAAAAATACAGTTTATTAGATCAAAACATAAGAGTTGCGTGGTTTTTTGACTTTGCGCACCCAGCAACTGTTCATTGAACGCATCAATCTACGAAATCTAAAATATCAAGACTATATTCACCACAGTGAATTGCAAGGTGCAAAAAATACAGTTTATTATACAAAACATAACAGTTACTGTTATTGACTTTTGCGCACTCAGCACTGTTCATTGACGCAGCATCTACGTAATCTTAAATAGCAATTCTATATTTCACCACAGTGAATTGAAAGTGCAGAAAAATAACAGTTGATTATATCAAAACATAACAGTATACGTGTTTTTTGACTTTTGCGCACTCAGCACTGTCATTGACGCAGCATCTACAAAGATCTTAAAATAGTCAATTCTAAATTCACCACAGGTGAATGAAAGGTGCAAAAAAACAGTTTGTATTATATCAAAACATACAGTTACGTGTATTTTGACTTTTGCAGCACCCAGCACATGATGTCATTGACTCAGCCATCTACGTAAATCTTAAAATAGCAATTCTATATATCACCACAGGTGAAATGAAAGGGTGCAAAAAATACAGTTAATTAAATCAAAACATAACAGTTACGTGTTTTTTTGACTTTTGCGCACCCAGCACTGTTCAATGACTCAGCATCTCCGTAAATCTTAAAACAGCGAATCTATATTCCCAGGTGAATTGAAAGGTGCAAAAAATACCGTTTATTTATACCAAAAGATAACAAAATACTGTTTTTTGGACTTTTGCCCATCCAGATTTGTTGATAGACACCTTGCAGTTAAATTTGAATCCAGCAATTTTGTTTTTGATTAGAGGATTTGAGAATAGCTGTGATTTGACCGACTAGTTAATAAAGACTTTCCAAACTATTCCATACCTTCTCAATTTGTATATCTCTGACATGGAGCGAAAATGCAGGTGGTATAGCGAGCAATAGGAGGGGGTAGCACAAGGAGGTAGAGGTACGAGAAAGGTGCTCCTTCCAGTGCTGCGACAACACGCCTGCCAGCGAACATCAGTTGCAGGACCGTTCAGCCTGTCCCATCGCTGGGTCAGGCCCTGTGATCTAAAGTAACGAACAACGACGCCAATCTGTCGCTTCAGTGGTAATGCAAACCTCATCTAGCAGTCTTACCCTCCTCCTCTCGCAGTCACGGCCACAATGTCGTCATCACATCAGCACATCCGTTCCAACTGAGGAGCCCAAATGTCCAACTCGTGTACCCACCACTGTGGATAATCCATTGTCTTAAGACCTCTTGATGACAAAATGGCAGTTTGGGGTCAGAAGCATGTTAAAAGATCAAGAGGATGATTTAGTCTGCTCTACCGCCCATTTACTGACCATCAGAGAGGTGAAGGAAGCCGGACATCGGCAAAAATCCGGCGTCGGCAACGCCTTGCAGTGCCCCTTGCTTGTAGCCCGCAGCTTCTGGAAGCAGAAAGTCAGGACGACCAAGTCACCTGTGTTGATGATGATGATGATGACGACATTGCAGATCCATCCTGGTCTTTTCCGCAGAATTTGCTTGCGAGCGCTTCATCAGTGGACGAGGAGGAAGACGATGGGGTAGTGTCAATACGGGTCCCGCCACAAATAGGGAGAGGGCGGTCGCAGAAGTCCGCTGATATGATTCCGCCAGCCACGGTCAGCGCAAACCCCGCTCCTCGCTTATCGCCGTCAAAAAGGTCCAGGACCTCTCAAGCCTGGGCCTTCTTTGAGCAAGCCTCTGATTCACCCAGTGATGTCATATGCCGCCTTTGCCGTAAACGCATAAGTAGAGGCAAGAACCTTAAGTGGTTAACCACCACCAACATGTCTAGTCACATGCAGCGAATGCATGAGTTGAAATGGAGGGAACACTTGGCCGAAAAAGGCCAGACCGACGCCGGGCCTCCAACCACTGTCACACCTTCGGTCTCTGCCTCCTCCTCCTCCGCCACCACCAAGTTTCCTCAGTTTGCCCATGTCTCTCAGAGTCATGATCAGGGATCAGCTCCGCTTCAGCCTCCCCCGTCGCCCGAGTACCCCAAGCACCACCAGAGACCCATCCTACCCCTTCTCCTTCCGCCAGTTTGACGACCTGCATGCCGTACAGCGGCCAGTCTAGCAGCCAGCCTTCTGTCTTCCAGGTTTGGGAGCAGAAGAAACACTTTAACCCAAACCATCCCAAAGCCAAAAGCCTGAATGTCGGCATTGCCAGGTTTTTTGGCCTTGGAAATGTTGCCTTTCCGTCTGGTGGACACAGATGGGTTCCGCCACGTCATGGCCCTCGCTTGCCTCCAATACCAGATGCCGAGCAGGCATTTCTTTGCCAGAAAAGCCGTCCCTGCCCTGGCCAGCCACGTGTCATCTAAAATTTCAAGCGCGTTGTCTGCATCTGTGTCCGGAAAAGTCCATCTCACCACCGACACATGGACTAGTAAGCACGGCCAAGGCCGCTATATCTGTGACAGCTCACTGGGTGGATGTCTCTGGGGGTGACGGTGGCTCTCAGGCTCGGCGCACGCTCTTCAAAACCGCAGGGATGGTGCAGGGCTCTTTCCCCCAAGGTCCTCTGGTGGCATCACATGCCCAGAGACACCAGGCCGTGTTGAAATTAATCTGCCTTGGAGACCGTCCACACACAGGTCAGGAGCTGTGGACGGCTCTAAGCAACGAGACCGAGCGCTGGGTGGGTGACAAGAACCTTGTGCCAGGCAAGGTGGTGTGCGATAACGGGCGAAATCTGCTGGCCGCCCTTAAGATCGGTAGGCTGGAGCACATCCCTTGCCTGGCACATGTCATGAACCTTGTCGTCCAGAAATTTCTAAAAAGCTACCCGGGTCTGGACTGCCTGCTGAAGAAGGCTCGAGGTCTGAGTTCGCACTTCCGCCGTTCGCACCCTGCTTCGTCCTGCCTGGCTGCGTTGCAGCGTCAGCTCGGCCTCCCCGTCAACCGTCTCATTGTTGACGTGGCAACACGCTGGAATTCCACCCTCCACATGCTCCAGCGATTGTGGCAGCAGCGCAATGCCATTACGCAGTACGAAGTGACACATGGCCTGACAAGCAGCGGTACGGACCTCGGGGTGTTGAACCACCGAGAGGGGAGGCAGGTGAAAGAGCTCTGCACCATCCTTGCCAGTTTTGAAGAAGCCACCAAAATGGTCAGTGCGGACAATGCCCTTGTCAGCATGAGCATTGTGGTGATCTTAGTTCTGGAACGATCGTTGGACACTCTGAAACAACAGGTCCCGCCAGCGACGGAGGAGGAGACGGACACAGATGCGGACAAGCGAAGGGCCTTTCTCCTCCGTCAACACCACAAGGCCCGACAGTTTCCATTCAACAATTGTCCATCGTCTTCATTAGGTCATGGTTAGTCCAGAGCTATTGCAAGGTGGCGCATCAGCATCTCACGGTGCAATCATCTCATGCAAGGTGCAGGGCTGTGTTTAAGCTGTGAGCCGGAGGGCAGCGAGGAGGAGGAGGAAGGGTATGCCGAGAGAATTCCTAGACACCGAGAGTACCGCGGCGCGTCCCCTGCCTTGGAAAAGAGTTGGCGCGAATTTCGATGCGCGAGGAGAAGATGAGGAAGATCAGTTTGCTAGTGGCCCCTCACCCAAAGGCTGAGTGTGGAAATCAAGGCTCCATCTCACACATTGAGTTCCTTGGGATGCTCCATTTCCTCCAAAATATCCGCGCATTGAAGGCCATCAAAAATGAACAACAGTTACTGGGGTGGCCACCCACCTGGATCCCCGGTACAAAACAAAACTCAGCACTTTCCTTCACCCACCCAAATAAGAGTAGACGAGATGCGCAGGAAATGGAGACCTGCTGATTGACATTCAAGCTGAGACACTGATGCGTCTAGCTATCACGTTCCCCAGTCCAGGTGGAACAACACTCATCGTACGTGACAGCAGTAAGTTCCCAGGTAGGCGAGGCGGCAGCAGCAGCCAAGTGGTGGGCAGAAGCCTAAAAGGTGGTGACCTCTGGCAATCTATTGTTTAACGACCTCACCAACGCAATGCAATGCGAGGGCACAGACATCCAACACACAAGTCGGATCAGCTTAAGATCATTGCACGACTAGCTGCGTCGTCACCACTCGATGTTTTTGTGCATGCAGTTTATCCGGACCCAATAGTACTTCTGGTATCCAAAATGGGACGAATGGCCTGAGCTGGCTCGTCAGCCCATAGAGTGTTGTGCCTGTCCCAGCAGCCAGCGTCATAATCTGAGGCGGACCTTCCAGCACTGCTTTAGGAGTCATTACAACAAACGCACGCCGCTTTCTCCCGACCGAGACAAAGGTTGTGATCGTTTGACTTTGTCATCAAATTGAATCTCATGCATGGATACTCTGATAATGTCTGTGCCCCAATTGCCGAGACAACACCGATATTGGCCGGGTCTACTTCACATCTCCTTTTCAAAGCGAGAAATGATCCTGCTTGAAAACATTATTTTTTAAAATGAGTCATGTCTTACTGTTGCAATTTTTATTCTCTTTACGCCGCAACAGTTCATTTTGTCTGGTTTTGAGCTTGTTGAGGAGACTGTAGAAGAAGACAGCAAGGGTTCATGACAGCGCAACCGTGTAGTTCCAATTTCTCACTTATCTTAAGAATGGTTTTCCGCATTGTCAAAGTTTAGAGGTCATGTGTTGCAGTGAGATACAGAGCAATAATTATGGTCCTTATGGAACAGATAAATGTGGCTTCTAAGTGGCATTATCTCCCTCCGACAATTTTACAATAGAGGCTGAGAATTCATATTTATAATTTTTTGGGTCAAGTACTGTGAGATAACAACGCAGAAGCAATAATCATGGTCCTTCGTAACAGAAATGTGGCTTCTAAGTGGGCATTTTCTCCCTCAAATTTTTAACAGTAGGCAGAGAAGTCAGTTTTTGTAATTTTTTTATGGTCATGCTGCTTTTGAAATGCAGCAATAACTATAGGGTCCTATTATAAAAAGATGTTGTTTCTAACAGACTTTGTTATCCTCAACAATTGACCAAAGTGGCTCATCAAGGGTCATCCTTATGAATTTTGGGCAATTTGCTGTGACATGCAGCTAAACAACAGTCCTATTCTAAAAAATTTGTTTCTAACAACTGATGTTTCATCACAAATGTCCAAAGGGCTAAAGGGGTTGCTTGAATTTTTGGGGCATTTCTGTAAATGCAGCTATACTACAGGTCCTTTTCTAAAAAAATGTTGTTTCACAATTTTTTTTTTCTTCCTTTTTCAAGAGTGTCTCAAGGGTGAGGGTGCGTCGAAACGGGAAAAGGTGGACATTTTTTAAGGGACACATATTGCAAAATACTTGTTTTTGCAAGATCTTTAACATAACTACAACCCTTTTTTAGACAACCCATTTAAACAATGAAAAAAAGAAAACAAAACATTGGGATTCCATCCATTTAAAAATGTGTTTTTTAGAATTAAACTACTAAAAAAACTTGCATGTACAAAAAGCTTTAAAAAAATTCCTCTGAATTGTACAAGGGGGTACGGGAAAACTTGCCAGATTGGGTTTTTCAGAGGACATGGATATGGAGAGGACAGAGAACAAATACAAGCCCTTTTCCTCCAGCACGTTGAGTAAAATGAGAAAAAGAATGCCAAGATAAAGGGCACCTGGGTGTAACAGGAGCGTTAACCACCAGTATTTCCAAGTGAAGCTAAATTGGTCCACACTCATATGGAGGGACAAGCGCTACCCAGGTATTGACTGTGTACTGAGGAAGGCTGGAGTTCTCACACTTCCGCTTCCGCACTCTGCTTCACACGACCGTTTTCGTTGCTGCGTCATCAGGCATTTTAACCTGCGTGTTAATAGATGACGGACGCCAGCCTGGGCTCTCCACCGCACCCACTGTAACTCGCCCTGGTCATGCGGGTGGCCCAGGACAGGTATGTCAATGTCCAGTTCAACAAAAATTGTGGTTGAAAGACTCCTTTTTCCCGGCACTTTTTAAATTGGGGGGTCATGCAGGTTGGGGCTCATGCTGTGGCCCAGGACAGGAAATATCAATGTCCAAGTAAAACTAAAATAGTGGTTAAAAGACTCCTTTTTCCGCACTTTTTAAATGTGGGGGTCATGCAGGTTGGGGCTCATGCTGTGGCCCAGGACAGGGATATTCAATTCCAGTTCAAGTAAGATGATGGTTCAAATCATACTGGCCTTCTGGTACTTTTCAATTTGTGGGTGATGCAGGTTTAAGGTCAGGCTGTGGTACAAGACAGGGAAAAGTGAATGTGTTTTGACTTTTTTTCTGTGACTTTTATAACCTAAGTGTGTTGCCTAAGATATAGCACGTATCCATTTGACTGTTGTTGATGTTAATTTCAGCTTCTCCAGCCTTGTTTGGGTGTAATAATGAAGGTGTTGTTGCTCTCCCATAGACTTTAATGGTCATCGCTCAAAATCGACGCTCACTATCGAAAAACCTTATCGATAGCGGCCGACTATCGATTATCGATCGATCTCGATAGCCAACGCAATCGCTCAACACTACCGGTAAGTTTTTGTGTGCTAGGATCAGAACTCCTGCCTTACCATTGACCGCTGAGGATCCCACCACTTCCCCCACCCACATCCGCTTCATCCTATGGAAATCTTCTTCTATTAGGTGTGTCTCCTGGAGCAACGCCACATCCACTTTCAAGCGCTTCAAGTGGCGCAGCACCATGAGCCTTTTACTTGGTGACCTTAACCCCTTCACGTTCCACGTGACTATACACTCACCGGCCACTTTATTAGGTACACCAAGCTAGTAACGGGTTGGACCCCCTATTGCCTCCAGAACTGCGTCAATTCTTCGTGGCAAAGATTCCACAAGGTGATGCAACGATGCTCAATTGGTACCAAGGGGCCCAAAGAGTACCAAGAAAATATTCCCCACACCATAACACCACCACCACCAGCCTGAACCGTTGATACAAGGCAGGATGAATCCATGCTTTCATGTTGTTGACGCCAAATTCTGACCCTACCATCCGAATGTCGCAGCAGAAATCGAGACTCATCAGACCAGGCAACGTTTTTTTCCATTCTTCTACTGTCCAATTTCGATGAGCTTGGGCAAATTGGAGCCTCAGTTTCCTGTTCTTAGCTGAAAGGAGTGGCACCCGGTGTGGTCTTCTGCTGCTGTAGCCCATCTGCCTCAAAGTTCGCCGTACTGTGCGTTCAGAGATGCTCTTCTGCCTACCTTGGTTGTAACGGGTGGCTATTTGAGTCACTGTTGCCTTTCTATCAGCATCGAACCAGTCTGCCCATTCTCCTTTGACCTCTGGCATCAACAAGGCATTTCCGCCCACAGGACTGCCGCTCACTGGATGTTTTTTCTTTTTCGGACCATTCTCTGTAAACCCTAGAGATGGTTGTGCGTGAAAATCCCAGAAGATCAGCAGTTTCTGAAATACTCAGACCAGCCCTTCTGGCACCAACAACCATGCCACGTTCAAAGGCACTCAAATCACCTTTCTTCCCCATACTGATGCTCGGTTTGAACTGCAGGAGATTGTCTTGACCATGTCTACATGCCTAAATGCATTGAGTTGCCGCCATGTGATTGGCTGATTAGAAATTAAGTGTTAACGAGCAGTTGGACAGGTGTACCTAATAAAGTGGCCGGTGAGTGTACGTATGAAAGATAAGTATTTACATTGGTGGCCTTGGGCAGTGGGATCCCTCTCTCCTGCGCGGCTACAACTGTTGAAACAACTGCATACAAACAAGAAACACAGGCAATGACAAAACACCCAATGGCACGAGGAGTGAGTACCCACCCTCCTCCCAACATGCTTGTTTGGTAAAGGACTTCACTTTTTTCTGTGATAAAGCACAGTGTATTGGTCATATACACCACCTACTTTCTCTCCTTCTTCCCACCTCTCTCCCTCTCCCCCCCCCCTCCCTCCAGAGACACAAACAGGGGCTGCTTAGAACTGATTGTAACTGCCATCTCAGAATACTCAAAGTCCCCCCTTTCTCTATTGTCTCCCTCCCCCTTCTCCCCAAGTCAAGAACTAACGATATTTCAAAGGATACTACTCAACAGCATAGGAGATGTCCATCTATTATTTCAAGCTCGAGAGCTTGTAAAGCTCTGCTACTCAAAGTCCATCCATTCTGGCCGTCGAATCTTTTCAGGTTTTTTCCGGTGAGGATAGTCTTTGGCGCGCCAGAGGCCTTTCCGTGAGTTTTGCTGTCTCCACTTTGTCCTGAATGTCCAGTGAAAACTGTATCCGTGGAACCCCTTGATTCTCCGGCTTTCTCGGTGGGGTCCTCCTCTCCGGGGCCGAGCTAGAGTTCCTGCGCAGAAAAGTCTTTGCCTCATCTGGGGTATGAAACGTAGAGATATTTCCGTTGCTGTGAAAGACTTTCAAGATGGCTGGATATAGGAGGGCAAATTTCACCTTAGCTTGAAATAACTCTGTACAAATATTGCGAAAGCTCTTCTTTTTCTGTGAACTTAGGCTGAGAAATCCTCAAAAAGCAAGATTAGGGAGCCTCTGAAGTCTGGAATTGTTACTCTTGTATGCTCTGAGGATAGCCGCCTTGTCCGCGAAATTTAGAAACTTCATGATGACTTGTCTCGGTCTTTCTTGTAGCGCGCGAGGCGTGTTTCGGTCAGTGGTGGAAAAAGTTCTTTTGTCTGGCCCTACCCTATGTGCTCGCTCCACTTTGCACTGTTGTGGTAGATTCAAGGCATTCGGGAGTTCAGTTTCACAGAGCATCACCAGATCTTTCTGTGGAATAGACTCCGGTAGCCCCACTAGCCTAAGATTGCTGCGTCTTGACCTATTTTCAAGGTCTTCGACCTTAGTCCATAAACGTTTATTCTCATAGATGAGATCTTGTATTTTGGCATGGTGGCTGGCAGAGACGTCCTCGAGGGACTGCACTCTGTGCTCTGCCTCGTCCAGACGTTTGGTCTGCAGTTGAAATTCTGACTGTATTTGCTTAAGAGTGGAAGATATCAGGTTGGTCAGCGTTTCTTGAATGTCAGGCGCAAGCTCTCGAGCTACCTCCACCGCTAATAATTTTCTCTCCAGGATGCGCTCGTCTGGGGTTCCCTCAAGTTTGATTGTTTCGTCGTCTTGGCTTGGGCTTGTTGGTTGTTTAGGAGATGATGCGTGAGGCATGGGGGTAGATTCAGGCATATGTTTTGATTGCGTTTGTGTTGACAAGTTCCCCTCCATTGTTGATTTTGTAACTTTCCCCATTTTCTGAAAATATTTCTCCATATGGCGACTTTCAGTGGTAAACTCTGCTTCGTCTGAGGTGCTTCACTAATGAACTGAGGTAGTGATTTTCTAGAGTAGTTTAGTTAACAGCTCAGGAGTGAATTTAAAGCTGCTTGCAGTTTCTGTTCCTGCCAGTAGATGTCACTAGAGGATTGTGAATAGAGAACTCACATGTTTCTCAGCATCAGGTCTCACTGTGCTGGACTGTTATGGCATGCCCGCATGGAATACTTTAAAGCTGTGTCAATCTGTTCCACAATTGGGTGAGTGCAGCTCTTTACCCTTAACCAGGGCTAGCCCTCCGTTGCCAGTTCTGGGGGAGGCTCCTATTGAGTGTCCAGGGCTGATTTTAAGGGGTTTGGGGGGGAGAGTGCGACCCCGAGTGGGTTGGAGTTAAGATGGCTGCCAGGCAGGGCGGCTTGGCACAAAATTCCCGCCAAACACACGGGGTTAACTATAAGGAGTCCTCCTGGCCCCAATACTTGCCCAGCCCTCTCCTCTCTCCTTCTGGCTTTTAAGTGTGGGATCGGGCGTTTAATAGCAGCTGGATCCCTGAGGCTGCTGGTAGCAGGAGCCTGCACGTCCCGCTGCTGCCGCCTCCTCTTACTGTGCGGGCATACTGTCGGAAAAATGGCGTCTCCCGCTTGTGACTTTTAGATGGGGCCCCCGACCCCTTGCACCTCCACACTGCGCCCGCTTCACGCGCTCCGTCCCTTTGATCCCCTCTTTTTCCCTGGGCCCCGGTTTGGGGGGGGGACCCCTCTCGGTTTTTTGATCAGTCTCGGTGGTGAGCGGCGGGAGTCGCGGTCCCGCTCACTCCACACAGCGCCGGGAACCGGAAGTCAAAGTAACTTTAATTTATGGTAAGCTTTTTGATTAGTATCAGAAAGTGAGTTCTGACCCCCTATAAAGATATATTAAGAAATCAATCAGCACAAAATATTGGATCTTAAAATACGTGGTTTCAGCTGCTTTACTATAATCTTCACTGTGGGTGACATGTATTAACGGGACTGTGGCAGTTTTCTGATGTACTTTGAGCCAAAAGAATGTATGAACAGGCGCACTCCAAACCTTGGCGTCAAAGACACTTTTTAATGCACCAAAGATTTGGGGGCGTTCTGGGGTGTTGCCTCACATTCGTAGAAATAGGCACATGTATGATTCTTTGACACAAAATCTAGGTGCAAACAGTTTTGAACAGCCAGACCAGGGGAAAGGTGGTGCTGAGCCACACAATGTGTTTTTGGCCTAGCGCCCCGTTTTTATGCCTGCAGAAGAAAAAGCCAGACCGGGGTAAAGGGTGCCTGAGCCCAAATTTTCGTATTGGCACTTGACTGCCCCGTAGTATGACTGCAAAAAACAGCCAGACCCGGGAATGGTGGTGCCCGGCAGATTGTGGTATTTGGCTCTACACTGCACCTTTATGCCTGCAAAGAACCCAGACCAAGGGGTTAAAGGGGGTGCTGAGCCCGACTTTGGTTTTGGGTTTAATGCCCTGTATGTATGATGCAGAAAAAAAGGGGCCAACCAGGGTTAAGGTGGGGCCTGAGGCTACTTGTGGGATTGGACTACATGCGCCTTATTTATGACCTGCAGAAGAAAACCCGGGGAAAGGGGTGCCTGGCCTGATTTCTATTTTAGTGGAATCCTAAAGAAGCATTTATGCTATTTATCATAAATGAAAAAACTTTGAGGGCTCTCGGTTCACTTTTTTTGTCAAAAGATGTTTAAACTGCCCCCGATTTCAAAGTGATCTCAAAATCGGCATCCTATCCCTTTTTACCTCTAATCGAGCCCAAACGGCCCCGCTGGGTCAACCCGACCCCATTATTCAGAGAGAAAAAATAAAAAAACCCAACCTGCAAGCTGCCCTTTTTATGACAGCCTGTGAGAGTGGGCGGGGACAGAAAAAACAAAATGGAAGCACCCTTTTCCTTCCCCTAAGGTTTTAAAACAAAATCACCAAGTATAACGTATGTTTCTCACACAAAAAAATTTTTGAAAAAACGATGCAAACCCGGGTGCCCCTGGCAGGGGTGCGGGGACAAGGGAATTATACATGTACGCACACAGACCGCCGCCAGCGGCAAATTTTTGCAAAAAAAGGGGAATACATACGTGGGAAAACCCAAAGAAGCATTTAGCTATCTATCTACATAAAAAAAATTGAGACCTTTGGTTCACATATTTTTTTAAAAGTGTTTAAAATGCCCGATTTCAAGTGATTCAAAAAAATGGGCAGAAACCTACTTTACTTCAAAGAGCCAATAAAACTCCCCTGGGTCCCGACCCCTTTCAAAAGGAAAAAAAAAAAAAACCCCAATGAAAATGGTTTTTTTTTTTGAAAATGGAGGTGGGCGGGGGACAGAAAAAAAATGGAAGGACCCCTTTTTCCTTCCATTGGTTAAAATCTTTTTACAAAAAGTATAACTTTTTTTTCCCAAAAACATTTCTGAAAAAAGTATGCAACCTGGGTGCCAACTGGAGGGCGGGCACACAGTAAATTAAAATGTAAGACAAGCCGCCGCCAGCGGCACATTTCGCAAAAAAGGGGATTTTAACTACGGGGGAAAAACCCTAAAAAGTTTATGCTATTTCATACATGAAAAAATTGAATTCGGCAATATTTATCAAAGATGGGTTTAAGCTGCCCCGCTTTCCAAACTTTATTTTAAAATGGGATCCCTATCCTATCTTAAACCCCTTTAATCGAGCCCAAAGGCCCCCGGGGTTAATTATTTACTGTGTCGCAGCCTGCCAGGTGGCCCAGTTTTTGTTTACTTTTTTTTCAGAAATTTTTTTGTGTGCAGAAAACATCGTTATATTTGGGTGTACATTTTTTTTAACCTATAGGGGAAGGAAAGGGTTTTCCCATTTTGTGTTTCTGCCCCCGCCACTCTCACGGGGCTGTCATAAGAAGGCAGCTTGAAAGGTTGGGTGTTTTTTATTTTTTCTCTCTGAATAATGGGGGGTCGGTTGACCCTGCGGGAGGCCTGATTGGCCCGATTCCGCGTTAAAGATCGGATAGGACTGCCCGATTTTGAGATCACGTTGAAAGTGGGGGGCCGCTAAAACATATTTTGATCAAAATATGATGTGTCGTTTTGGGCACTACACTCCCCCTTATGTATGACCTGCAGAAGAACATCCAGACCAGGGTAAAGGTGGTACCTGAGCCAGACTTGTGGTATTGGCTCTACACTGCCCTGTATGTATGACCTGCAGAAGAACAGCCAGACCAGGGTAAGGTGGTGCCTGAGCCAGACTTGTGGTATTAGCACTACACTGCCCTGTATGTATGACCTGCAGAAGAACAGGTTCATACATAATGGCGCATTCTACACTGCTTTAAAGCTAATTAGAACTGACCTGTCAGGATTCATACTTGTCGCCCTATGTTTCTATGCTCTTCAGGTATTAGCAATGACAAATATAAAAAATATGAATACTACTGGCATATACTTTATATCTAGATATTGCTAATATAAAAAGTCGAGCAATTTTGTAAGTACTTTGCTGTACTAAGCTTTACCAAATTGCATGCATTCTTTGCTGACTTAATATCTGTTGAATATTAAGCTTTTTCTTATCTTATACTATACTATCCCTATAACATAAATCTTCTTTGTATTATCGTAACTTGTGCAGAGCTAAATGGACACTACCATCAAAAGATTTTTTTCATGTATTGAGAAGCAATTTGCCACCATTATATGGATTTCTTTTTTTTATTTGGTGGTTAGCTATTTTTCATATCATTTTGTAAAGTTCCCCTATGTAGATTATTTCCTGGTTTGTCTCTCTCTTGACTTCCCGTCTGTCAGCTATCATAGCGGCAGTGAGGATCGCTTGACGGCTCTCTTGAAGGCCAACTATGGGTCTGATCGAAGTTAATGTTATCAGCAGGACCTGATAAGTGTGAAGATTAACCCATTATCCTTTCGTGCATTGCTCTTGTTATTGCACTGTTGGTTTAGTCTAATCTTTATCTAGGCCTGTCCAGAAGACAATACAGCGATCATTGTTATTATTATTTGTAATGAGACTAAGGGTATGGTCACACGACGTAATTGTGGGGTGTGTTTCGGGGCGTAATTGCGTTGCACTATGCATGAAATGCACCCTGAAATTACTGTAATTCATAGCTCTTATGGAGAGCAATGAATTACCTTCGTCTTCCCTGACGCGTATTGAACACCAGATGAAAGAAGTGACATGTCACTTCTTTCCGGCGTTTATGCTTGGGGGATGATAGAAGTCAATGGGACCGTCCCCATCAAAGTGAAGAGCTGCTACAAAAAAATTGCCTGTTCACATCCATCACGATCCATCATGTCCATTCATTAACTTTACATAGTAACATACTAAATAAGGCTGGAAAAAGACCTACCTCCATCAAGTCCCTCAGGGAAAATATGTTCGACACCCCTGGAATCATAGCTCAGAGTCAGGCCATGTTCACACGGCTTAAAATGGGCCGTATTTCGGTCCGTAATTAAGCGCCGAAGTGCGCCAAGTACGGGCCGAAAACGCCCCCTTCATTAAGGTAATTCACAGGCGGGGAGATAATTGACATGTGAATTACTAGCGGCGTATACGCGCCGCTGGCAATTCAAGTCAATGGGCCGGCGAAGTGCCGGCCCCCCCCGCACACCCCCGCTCCCGCCCCGGCCCCCGCCCCACGGCGGAATTGCGGGGCGTAATTACGTCCCGCAATTAAGCCGTGTGAACATAGCCTCATGGTTACATTTTCTTTCACAAAAAAGATGCAGTCCAATATTCTGGACAACATATAGTAGCACGTTTACATCTCCCCTGACACCCAGCACCTAAGATATAGGCCAAACCAGCCGCTTCAGCTTTACCCGTGGCAAAACTGTTTAATCTTTGGTAATTAGTAATTCACCATAAAATAACAAGGGGTTATATTTTATTAAGTCCGCCAATGACAATTTTGTCTTTTTTTTGGTGTTTAGATTTTTTGCCATACCTCTGTTAAAACAGTACAAACCACTTACATTTGTGGTGCCTCATATATTCCATCAATATACAACGCTTTGCCTTGACCTTGTAAAAATCATTATATGAACTGGCAGAATATTCTTATGGGTTTGTGAGGCTATAAACAGGGAAGAGGGAGAGTGGTCAGCCAAGCAAAATAATGAGCAGAGGAAAGGTCACTGTGTCAAGGCACACACTGAAACACATATTGCTGAAATTTGCAAGGAAATATTAAAGGTGATGGAGAATCATGTTCTCCTGACATGGAGCGTAATAGAACCCGAAAATGGTGCGTCAATCATCTCTCTTGAGAAGAGTGGAGTAAAGAAAGGAAATGACAGAAATGTAACCCAGATGAGACTCTGCAGCAGTTGGATGCCACAGGCAAGGTGAGTTTTCTGATGTAGTGGGGGGTATTGGGCTGATGACATTTTAAGTAGAATACATCATCAAGTAAGCTGCCAAAAACAACACTCATTTTTTTAGAGTTGGGTGTGTCTGTGCACATGTATGTACACTTGTATACAATTAGAAGTCTTGAAGAACCTAAATAAAATGAAGGTGGATAGTAACCCTAACATAAGGGCATAAGATTACTACTATTTATTTCCTATTTTGCAGCCCAAGATAAGCAAAAATTAAAGAATGATCAATAAAGTTCTTATAAGACACAGTCAAAGACAAAATAAACAATTGCATTCAGTGACTTGCAGGTAATATCTTCTCTGGGTTCTCCATCCGACCCAGACCGCCATGGCAACTTCTTCCAGCTAAGGCAAGTTTCTGCTAACTTTTGTTCCATAGTTACACAACACTCCCCAACTGTGCTAACATATTCCCCATCCTGCAGCACCCATTAATAGAGTGATCCTGTGCTAAAAAAAAAATCTTAAAACGTATCACTAAAACATATATTTAGGTGAAAATGTGCTTCTAAACCCCAATTTTCAGACTTCCTCTATCAAGGAGGGTTTATGTAGGGGAAAAAAAAAATCACATAAATAGGCAAATTTTCTCTAATTTGGGGGTTACAGTTTAAAAGTCACTGGCAATTCAAGAACCCTATCTAAAATATAACTTTTACTTCAATATTCTTAAAAGAAAGACCAAGACAAAATATTTTGGAGTGAATTAAGCTATTGAAAAAGCTATGGGTAAATATGGATATTTACACAAAGGTTATACAACTAAATATCTCTATACGTAAACGTCAAGGATACATACTGTCATAATTTTACACATGGGTAAGACAAATAATGCACTGGTTTAATAAACCGCTCCCTATAAACCGCCCTTATGTATCTCTAAAGAGTCAAAGCAATTGCCCTGAAAAGGGCGGTCCCACCTATCAGTGGCTCACCCTATAAATCTCTCAATTGCTCCCTAAAGTCTTATACTCAAAAAGTGCCAAATGCAGACAAAGATTGCAAAGATTATAGGACCTGTATGGATGGTCGCATCTCCACTGTTAATCCAAATCCCATAGAAAGGTAAATGAAGACTATTACCAAATACATTGCTGTCTTGATTTTACTTTGTTCAGGAGATAAAGAAGATGTTATCTACTGTTAGCATGCACAAGTTTCTCATGGTAACTTACCACCTCTCTCTGCTCTCTGTCCTATCTGATTGCTCCACAAACTGCTGTCTGACTAAGGTGAGTCACTCTCTGCTTCATCTTATCTATGGCACAGGAGATTGTTTATCAAAGTTAATGACAAGTTTTAACCCTAAGAACTCTGTAGCTTCTACTCCATGTTCCGGTAAGCTCTGTATTCTATGCCTCCTGCTTCGACTGTCACCGCTAGGACCTGCGGCAGAGATAGCGGCCTGAGGGATTACCTGCGGCAAAGTCCGCCGGACTTTGTGGTGGGCTCCGTTGAAGACAAGGGGCCCTTTAGACTCCGGTCCCCGGCATAGGTCACGCCAACTCTACACGGTGACCGGAGGATCCACCTTTCATTCCTTGTGCCATCGTGACAGTACAACTGGGCCATGGATCCCGCCAATCAACCACTGCCAGACACCAAGAGCTATTTGTGATGCTTCAGAACCTAGAAGCCAGTCTCCCAGAAGCACCTGTTGTCTATGCTCCCGCACCAGTGTCCATTCTGGTACCCATTACGGTTCCAGTGATGTCAAGCAGTTCCTCCATGCACCTGCCACTGCCTCCTCCCTATCATGGGATCTAATGGCCTGCTGAGGTTTTCTGAACCAATGCACGATCCACTTTGAGATCCTGACCTACCAGTTTGCCACTGATCAGGCAAAAGTGGCCTTTATCATTTTTCTGCTCTCTGGCAAAGCACTGATCTGGGTTACTCCTCTGTGGTAACGTGGAGACCTGCTGATGGCTAGCCTAGAAAACTTCTTGGCAGCATTCCACAAGGTGCTTGAGGAACCGGGACATGCCTCAACTGCTGCCTCTTCACTTCTCCAACTCGGTTGAACAGTATACTGTACAGTTCCGGATCCTGTCCTCTGAATTATACTGGAACAGCGAGGTCATGGCTGCAACATTCTGGGAGGGGTTGGCCGATCGTGTAAAAGATGAATTAGCATAATCAAATATGGTGATCTGCCCACCAGTCTGGACGATCTCATCACCTTGGCAACCAGCATTGATGTTCGCTTCTCTAAACGTCAACAGGAGGTATGGCTACAATGAGAGGCTTTTCGTTCCCGCATGAGTTCTCGTATGGCACCCATCTTTCAGCAACCTCTTCAACCTGTCCCTTCTCATAATCTGGAATAGCCCATGCAAGTGGATAGCGCCCACCTGTCAGAGGAGGAAAAGGCTTGCAGATGAAACCAAGGCCTGTGCTTCTATTGTGGTGCCCAAGACAAAAAGAAAGATGGGTCCTTGCGGCCTTGCATCGACTATCGGGGTCTTAATAAGATTACCATTAAGAATCGTTACCTGCTGCCATTAAATTCAGAACTCTTTGATAGGATCTGGGGGGGCCACATTCTTCTCTGGTTTTTCTAACTACTACCACCAATTCATCCCACACTTCTCCATCTTTGTAGCTTCTATTTTCATTCTCACCAAGAATGAATGAACCCTCGTCCATATCCGAAGCTGAAGAAGTTTTGGCCTTCTTCAAATCGGCCTTCGTCTTTGCCACTGTTCTTCACCGCTGGATTTGGAGAGACTCTTCATTCTGAAAGTTGATGCCTCCTCGGTCGGAGCTGGAGCCGTCCTCTTGCAAAAATCCTCTAAAGGCAAATTTTTTACTTGCAGCTTCTTTTCTAGGACTCTCCACAGCCGAAAACGGTTATCCCATTGGGGAACTGCTGGTGATCAAACTGGCCTTGGTCGAATGGCGACATCTACTGGAGGATGCTCTACATCCACTTACTATCTGCCCGGACCACAAAAATCTTCTTTATCTACAGACGGCTCAACGGTTGAATCCTCGTCAGGCTCGCTGGTCCCTATTCTTTTTTAACTTTAACCTCAACTTCCGGCCAACCGCCAAAAGCCTTAAGGTTGGCGCTTTTGATTCTGAACCTGAATCTTAGTACATTATCCCTCCTGATCACCTCGTCTGTGCTGCTTCCATAAAGTTGCGAGAAATTCCACCAGGTAGGACCTTCGTGCGTCCTGCACTAAGGAAGCAGATTCTGTACTGGGGTCATGCCTATGGAGTTGCTGGATATCCTGATTGCTTGACATTACTGGTGGTTCTCCCTCTTGCAGAACATCAAGGATTTTGTGGCCGCATGCCCCAACTGTGCCCTGAATAAGAGCTCCTGTCTGCGACTTGCTGACTTCCTGCTGTCCCTACCGGTGCCAGAAGTACCATGAAGCCACATTGCAATGAACTTCATGACTGCCCTTCTGTCCTCCGGTGGATGTTTGGTTATTTGCGTCGTGATGGACTGTTTCTCCAAAATAGGGCATTTTACACCTTTGCCAGGTCTTCCATTGGCTCCGCAGCTGGTCACAATGTTCTTGCTGCATATCTTCTGTTTACATGGTATGCCTTCAAACATCATCTCAGATGATGTTTGAGTACAGTTCACCTCTCACTTTTGGCGTGCCTTGTGTTCTCTTCTGAAAATTAAACTGGATTTCTCAATAGCCTACCGTCTGAAATCCAATGGCCATTTGGAACAGGTCAACCAGATCCTGGTGAATTATCTGTGCCAGTTTGCTTCAGTTTGGCAAGATGACTGGGTGTCTCTGCTGTCCTCGGCAGAGTTCGCCTACAATAACCATCCTAGCAAATCCTCTGGGGAATCTCCTTTCTATGTGGTGTTTGGACAGCACCGTCATCTTCCTCTGCTGCTCTTTACCCTCCTTGAAAGTTCCTGCAGCCAATCTTCTTGTACGCGACTTCCTTCAAATTTGGTAACCCACCCATCAAAATTTACTTGAAGCTGAAAAAAAAATCATAGAGCGCCCCCCACGTACCAACCTGAGGATAAAGTCTGGCTCTCTTCCAAGCACATCCGCCTCCAAGTGCCTAGTTTGAAGTTTGCTGCATGCTACCTCAGCCCTTTCTCTGTTCTACATTGGATCAACCCACTATCCTACAAACTTCACCTACCTCCCTCCGGATCCCTAATTTATTTCATCTGTTTCTCTTAAAGCCGTTGATTTTTAATCAGTACTTGCACAAGGTGGTTCCCCCTGCCACACTTCCTAGTGCCGAAGATAAAGTATGAAGTGAAGGAAATCCTTGACATGAAGCGTTCCAGAGTTAAAACCTATTATCTCATTGACTGGAAGGGCTTCAGTCCCGAGAAGAGGTCCTGGTAGCTACAAGAAAACATCAACGCTCCCACTCTCTTTCATCGCTTTTACAGACATCGGTTCCTTGGAAGGAGGGTCCCTAAACAAGAGGAACTGGGGTACTGTAATCATGCGTGCTGCAGTCTGACTTTATGACTGCAGGTTTGCCCACTCCTGGCGCTCGCTCCGCTGAGCTTATACTCACCTGACCCTGTCCTACTTCCTCCTCGATCGGTGCACTGCTCTGTCTCCTCCTGCTTCTAGGTGCACCTCCCCTGCCAACCACTAGGAGTCGTGCACGCCAGTCTCCTGGATTTAACTGGCCAGCGCAAGCAGTTAATTCTCTCTCCACATGTGGTCTTTGGGAAGGGACTTTTTTAGGGATCCCTCTTTCTGCTGTCCATGCCCAGTTGTTGGTGTCCGTTTCCTAGTGACGACCTGTGGTGCGCTCCCTAGGGAATCCTATTTTCTCTATTGTATGTGTCCCTGGTCCTGTCTATGCCTAACCTGTCTGACCATCGTCTGCTACGTGCTGTTCCTGCCGAGCCTGTCCATCTTAGCTTCTGCTCCATATTTCATGTGTTCTATGCCTCCTGCTTCAGCTGTCACCGCTAGGACTTGTGTTGGGGTAGCGACCTGGGGGTTTCCCGGCAGTCCACCCTATTTTTTGGCGGGCTCCGGTGAAGAAAGAGGACCCTGGCGTAGGTCACACCAACTCTACGTGGTGACTAGAGGATCCACCTTCCATTCCTAGTGCCATCGTGACAGTAGGACTGAGGACTGAAGCTTGCAGGTGACAGTAAAGGAGGAAGTAGCTAGCTTCTCCTACTTGGGTTTCAGAGCAATAAAGCTAGCGGACTGGAAAATACTTGTACAATAAGAAACTTAAATTATGGGATTTTGTTAAACAAATGTAGCAGCAGTTTTATTGTGCACCCTGAGGCACAGAGCAGTTTATATTGAAATATACTTTCATAATCTTTATTTTCATTGAAAACTTTAAAATGTAGGCTGTAAAATCTGTGTGAATTTTATTCCACTTTCTAGCATTACATTAATTCATTCGGTAACCCTGTACTTAAATACTGACTATGTCAGCTGCCTCACTCAAATCTGAAGTGTTAGACATGTGATAACATTGTATCACCAATAGAACAAAGGTTAAGCCTTGCTTTATTGTATTAGTCTTGGAGTCCCTTTCTGACTTGGAAATTGCTTAAATAGCATAAATGTTTCATGTAAAACAGATTAAGAGCTAGAATAGACTAGTGGACAAGCATGATCAGCGGGATATTTGTAGGGATGAAGAAATTAAACTATTTGAACATCAAGAGGTATTCGAATTTTCAACTGAGGTCAGCTGGCCAGCATGTACCTTCAACGGCGCGCGTTGGTACGAGCTGCAATACGCTGTGTGAACTCAGCCAAAAGGGTCGCCTGGGACTTTTTTTTAAATTAAAGATACTGCTGCTGCCATAAAATAGAAAAACTAATACTTACCTTGTACCAGCACCGACCGTGCTGCAATCTCTCCTGTTCTTCGGTTTACTTCTGACTGCCGGTGGTCAGCTCATCATCGTTGCAGCTACTGATTGGCTGCACCTAGCATTACCTGATATCATTACTTAAAGCCTTCTGAATGGTGATGTTGGGCATCAGCTATCCAGAGGAACAGAATTGTTGCAAATGAGGCTAGAAACTGAGTAAATGTTCATCTAAGCAGCGCGGAGGTTAAAAGCAAGCACCAGGCCCTTTTGTTCTGCCAGACAAAACCTGTCACTATTAGGCTTGGTCTACACAGCAATTTGAAAATGGCACCCAAAATCCAACAGCATTTTCACATTGCTGGACCGTGCTGCGGCACCGTTTTTTGGCGCAATTTTTGCACAAAAATTGCAGTAAGAATTCGGATTACCAACGGCCCAGTATATTGAGGCCCAGGGAATCCGACGGCGGTCTGGCGGAATATACAACGTGTTCTATGTTCCGCCGGATGGTTTTAGGTTTTTGAAACCCTCAGTAAAAAATCCGTGCTGTGCAGCGTTGGGTACAGTTGGAAAAACTGACCAAAATCCAGACATAGCCAAAAAGTAATTTTATATGATGTTATTCTCATGTATATTTCTCATCCAGAATATACGTGAAAACTGTGCGCCCCCACTTTGCTACTTGGTTTCCAAGGGTTTAAATAAACACCGTAGTTTTGCACTTTTAAAACGTGGCATGAAAAAATTTTTAAACCCAAAATTGTACATATTGACTAGTTTTCTATGAAAAAAACACATTAGGTTCTAATGGACTTAATCCTTGTACAAAAACAGTGCAAAATCAACATATATTAGAATGCAGATACGCAGCAGAAATCTGATCGCATGTCTTGGATTGCTCCTGCATAGTCTATAGTGTATTTTTTAGTTCCCTATAGGGGTAACGTTTAAACTTAGCTACTGGGTCCTCTCTGTTATACGAAAATGCTTCTAGATGCTTCTTGGCTGATATGCTACAAATTGTGAACAACACCTCAAAGTTTTTTTTTCTAGAAGATACAGTTCAGTTTATTGTATTTATTAACAGTGTCGGACTGAGGATTCTAAGTCTCACCCGAGAAAATTATTCTGAGGGCCCACCCTTTATCTATACAGGACATGTGCTCTGCAACTTGTAGTTAATCTTTGTACCAGCAGGGTTCATAGGTATAAGTTCTAAAGTCAGCTCTAAACGAGGTTGTCTTCTGCAATACCTTTGCGGCCCTGAAATATTTGGTGTACATTTTAGAAGGTTTTTTTTCCCACTATAGACATTTATCACCTATTCACAAAATAGTTGAGAAATGTCTAATCTCTGAAGCTTCTACAGCTGGACCCCAACAACCTCCATCCCTAGTCACTCTCCTTACCAGCAAGAAAGATTATGAATGGTGCAGCAGTCAAATATGCTCTATTTATCATCAGAGCTTGGGCTCACAGAATGATCCTTTGATACTCTGGTGGTCAAGACTGACTCTGCTAATTGAAAAAATAAAAACTAAGGGCTTCATGTATGAAAAGTGTTTAAGTCTAAGACTTTCTTTGTTGCCCATAGCAACCAATCAGAGCGCCCCTTTCATTTATTCAGAGCACTATATGAAATGAAAGGGGAGCTGTGATTGCTTTCTATGGGCAACAAAGAAAGTCTTAGCCTTGGACAGTCTTCATACATGAGGCCCCTTAAGCATTTTTACATAGGACTTATTCAGGGCTGGTTTCCTATACGCTCCACTTGACCATTGCTTGTCTTAGCTTTAACTGAACTTCTGTAATTAACGGGGCTTGCTCTGTGCAGACAATGAACCAGCAGAGGCATTCTGGAATATGTGCAGTCAGAGCACAATTCAGAATACTGCTCTGGTTGAGAATTAATATTTCTATAATATAATTCAAGAATAAGTTTATGTTCACACAGCATATTGTGGCAGCTAAGGGAAAGAAGGAGGGAGCGATTGCGGACCCCGATGGCTTCCCTGACAGCCTGGAAGCCTAACAAAGGCTTCTGGGCTGTCTCTCACCTCACTATGCGCAGTCATGCTGCTGTGTACTGCTCTCCATTGAAACCACTGTCGGACTATCTTGCCAAGGACCCATAGGTGCAGCTGATTCTAGGGGTCCACCAGTTGGGCTGTTTCTGGGCTCACCGGTGGAGTGTATTTTAGGGGCCTATCCTACAGCTACTGCAAATGCTTCCTATTCTTTGTGTTTTGCTTTTTGGTTCTCTTTCTCTGCTTTTCTGCCTCTCCCAAGAATATATATGCAGTTAAGAAACAACTCCAGATCTGCCATACTCAGGGGCCCACCACGGTCTTCACCTATTGCCCTGTGGCCCAGTCCGAGTCTGATTGTAATAGTGATCTGAAAATTACTGTTACAAGTCCCCTATGGGGAAAAGTAAAAACAAAGTAAAAATAACTAAAATACAAACACAAAAAATTAAAATAAAAACGCACGTACACTGCCCTTTTCTCCCTTTACAGACACTAATCGCCTTCAAAAAGATAAAAAATAAATAAATATGCACATTTGGTATCGCCACATGCATAATGACCTATAAATCTTTCATGTTGTTTAACCTGCACACTAAACACCGCAAAAAAACAAAAAACAAAAACAGTCACAGAATTGTGAATTTCTTTCTTCCTACAGCACATAAAAGGACGTAAAAAGCAATCAAAAAGTCATATAAATGCCAAAGTGGTACCAATTAAAACATCAGTTCATCCCACAAAAAAAAGCCCTCACACAACTCTGCATGCGGAAAAATAAAAAAAAAGTTATGGCTATCAGAAGTTAGTGATGCCTAAATATTGTTTTACACAATGAAAACACTTTTTTTTAAAGCATATAAATTGGGTATCTCCGTAATCATATTGGCCCACAGAGTAAAATTACTTGTCATGTATACTGCACGGTGAGCGCTGTTAAAAATAAAAATTAAAAACACTACTAGGATTGCAGTATTTTCTTCATCCTGCCTTCTAAAAAACAGATTTAAAAACGATCAAAAAGCCTTCTCCCCCCAAAAATGATACCAATAAAAACGTCAACTAATCCCACAGAAAAAAAGGCCCTACACAGCTACACAGCGTGTTTTTATGGTGTAAAAGCAGTAAAACATAAAAAATACACAAACTGGGTATTGCTGTAATCATATTGACCTGCTGAATAAAGCCAGCATGTAATTTGTAAGGTGACCGTTGTAAAAATAAAAAACACTACCAGGATTGCTGTATTTTGTTCAAAACACCTGACAAAGACCTTGATAAAAAGCATTTAAATTGTCATGTGAACCCCATAATGGTACCAATAAATACAATTACTCATCCCACAAAAACAAGCCCTTAATCATCTTCATATACAGAAAAATAAAAAGTAATGGCTATGAGATTATGTCAACATAAAGATGTAATTTTTTACAAACGCCTTGTGTTAAAGTAATAAAACATAAAAAACTATATAAAATGTATATAATTGCAATTGTACATACCTGCATAGTAAAAGTATCTTGTCATTAATACCACATGGTGTAAGCTGTAAAAATTAAGCCTAAAAAACAGTGGAAAAACCTTGTTCCCTGCCTTTCCCCATTTTCATGGCCCAGTGCTAAAAAATGATGGAACACCTGTGCTCCCAAAGTGCATAATACATCCCTAGATTAGTTCCCTAAGGGTTGTTCTACAAAGGTTTCACCTGTTCTGGTACTTTGGGGGCTTTGCAAATGCAACATGGCACTCACCAAAATCTGCATTCCACAAGCCAAATAGCGTTCCCTCCCTCGCACAGCCTGCCATCTGTCCAAACAGCAGTTTACACCCACGTATAAGGTATTTCCAAACTTTGAAGAAATTGCATAACAAATTTTGGGTTGCAGGATTCCTTGTAAAAATGAAAACAATTCAGCTAAAATTGCAGATTGTTTGAAAAGATTACATTTTTCATTTTCGTATTTTTCCTAACGCTAAAACCATTTGTCAAAGATCTGTGCGGTCGATATACTCATTGCACACCTTGATATATTCTTTAAGGGGTTTAGTTTCCAATATGGGGTCTTTAAAGGTATGTTTTAGCACCTTGGGATGCTCGCAAATCTGTACTGGCACCTAAAGAAAATCATAATGAAAAGGAGATGCTCCTCCTTTCGAGGCTTGTGGTTGAGCCAAATAGAGAACTAGGGTCACATATGGGATATCCCTAAAAACGGTAGAATTGGGGGAATCTATGTTGAGTTGCATTTTCCTGGTCACATCTACTGTGTTCTAGTGAATAATGGATAAATATTGAAAATCTGAAAAAAGTTAAATTTTGAAATTTCACCCCCACTATGTGTTAATTCCTGTGAAAATACTAATGGGGTAATAAACTTTCCAAAATGCTGTTTTGAATTCTTTAAGGGGTGTACTTTCTTGGATGTAGTCAGTTATGGGGGCATCTAACATACAGGCCATGTCAGAACTGGACTGGTTTCTAAAAAAAAAAATCTATGTTGCAAATTTTCTTGAAAATATGAAAAATTACTACTACATTTTTAAGCCCCATAAAAAAAAAAAAAAAATTATGCCAATCTACAGTAGACATGTGGTAGATGTTAGTTTTAAACTATTTTGTGTGGAATAACTATCTGTCTCGCACATATTTTTGAATTTTGAAAATGGCAAAGTTTTCTAAATTTTGATGATATTCTGATATTTTTCACAAATATGGACCAAAATTTTTTACTTACTTAAAGTATAATGGGGGACATATATGAAGATCGGTGCATCGAAGTTCCTGTTTTCACGTTTTTTACCGTTAAAACTGCGCCTGATGTATGCCGGTGCCGAAGTGTGCTCATACATGCAGTGCAAACTTCGATGCCTCCGGCAGACAGACCACATTGAGATAGGCCTGCCTGTTGGAGCAGTAATGCGCCTCACTTTGCCAACCCGCATTCATACATGCGTCGGAGTTTTTGAATATGGTGCGTACCGCCCCAGAACGGCCACAGAACGTCCCTTCACGTTAGACGCATTACAAAGTGACGAACCTTGCGCCTAACAGCGCATTAGGTGCGTCCGACAGCAGAGCCGGCACAGTGAGGCGCATTATACGCCTGAAAATGTGTGAAAGCTCCGATCATACATGTCCCCCAATGTGTCAAGAGAAAACAATCTCTGAATCACATGGTTAGGTAAAAGTACTAAAAAGTGATTATCAAAGTGAAAGTAATATCATATTTCAAAAATGTAGCTCTGTCAGGACAATCAAAACTGGCTGCAGCAGTTTAAATAAAAATTAAATCCTAATCTTAATTTAGGATTAGCATTATAGGGTAGAGAAATAATTAAGGATTGAGAGGAGGACCTACTTCATTAACTCAAGCCCTCATAATATATATATATATTTGTCATATATATATATGTCACGAGCGCTCCCGCAGCCCCCCAGTCGGGCTGCGGGCGCACTCGGGCTTCTGGCGTCTCCCCGGCTTCAGGAGTGAGTGGCGCCATGGTCCTCGTATCGGGCCACGGGCGCACTCGCTCCCCTGTACAGTTTAACTCACCTGGCCACGCTCCTGTCTGTCAAGTTCCTCCTGCTGCCTGGCCCGCGGCTGTTGCCGGGCGCTGCCTCAATATTACCTGGGCGTTTTTCCCCCCACTCCCCCGGGTCTTTAGTGCCCCTTGCTATTGAGAAAGCATTTTCTGAGTCTGTTCTGATTAACGTGTACCGTACCTTCTGCCTCTGTTCCTCGACCACGAACCATTGCCGCCTGTCCTGACCTTACAACCTGTTCCCGACAACGAGCCTGCCTGACGATTCTGTACCACACTAAACCTCGGCTGCCTCCGCAAGCAAGTCACGTCAGGGGTAGCGACCTGGTAGACTCCCGCCGCAGCAAGTCCATCCCGCTGTGCGGCGGGCTAAGGCTATGGTCACACGGCTTAAAATGGGACGTATTTCAGTCCGTAATTACGCGCTGTAGTGCGCGAATTACGGCTGGAATACGTCCCAGTCATTACGGTAAAACCACAGTTCTCATAGAGAACTATGGATTACATCTAGAGATGGACGAATTAATTCTAACGAAGTGGAATTCGTTTAGAATTTCAGGAAAACTTCGGTTCTGAAAGAAGTCGAAGTTTGGGGTACTTCGGGTGAATGGAAGGGGTGCTTTTGATTGATAAAATGGCTGCGAACACAAAGGCGTTACATGGGGCAAAGCACTCTGGGGGGAAGAAGGGCATAGCCTGCATGACATGTGCAGAGATGAAGCCAATCAGAGACCGGGCCCGGGATTCTGTGACGTCACCCGCACTATATAAGTCCGGGCCGACGCTGGGAGCTCACACTCCTCTCACTGTACTGACCCGGAAGGGCGCCGGGGCTGTTTTGTGATCCTTACTAAAGAATTTATTTTTATACAGCGATTTTTGGGGGGTCCTCAGCTTGTTCAGAGACTGCTTCTCTTATGTTCATTTTGATTTTTTGGGGTATTGGATCGGGTCCATGTGGTTCATGCCTGCATATCATTTTAATCATCTGTCACGCACATTGAATACCCAAAGGGGGATTAACCCCGTTCCTGTTGTATTCATTTAAAGAAACCTTTTTTACAATAAAATACCACTTCTTTTTTGGGCTGCCAATTTCTTTTTGCCAATTTCACCCGGGGGTTAATTAAGCTTGTTTTTTCTGCTGTGGTGATAAAAACCCGTCTTTTTACCGCCAAAAAAAAATTTTTCCCTGTACCTAATTCAAAAGGGGAAGGGTTAATTCAATTTTTCTCTTGTTGTGTAGCGTGAAAACCGCATTGTAACACGTAAAAAGCTGAGTTTGTGGTTGCTAAATTTTTGCCAATTTACTCCGGGGGGGAATTAAGCGTTTTTTTCAGTGTAACAAAAAAAACGTTTTTCCCCCAAAAATCAATTTTCTGTACAAAATTCAACGGAAGGGTTAAATTTACATTTTTTTTCTTTTTCCAAGAAAAACCAATTTAAACGCAAAAAGTAATTTTTCCGAAATTTTTGCGCAATTTAACCCAAAGGGTTAAAAGCTTGTTTTTCTTGGGAAAAAAATAAAGTTTTTTTCACCGCCAAAAACTTTTTCCTGTCCCATTTAAACAAATTTTAAATTTAAAAATTTTTTTCCTTGTTTGTGCGAGAAAACACCCCCCTTTGGGTCCGAAAAAGCAAGCAAGGGGGGCGTCGCAGAGGGGGCCCCTCGGTGAGGCCCCAACTGCCCCGTCATCAGCGGCCCGGGGCTGACTAGCAAAACCCCCGGGTTTTAATTGGTTGACTAGTCACCACTTCCTCCCAGATGAACATCTGAAACCCTAGCCAAGAGTCGGGGGGAACGTCAGCACAACCCTTAGTTTGGGATGGCCGGGGCGGGTCACGCCCCCCACCTGTCCTCAACCCGCCCTGTCTCATCCCGGGCCCTCAGCCAGGACTACTATTGGTCTGGGCTCAGCGCCCCTATATCAGTCAAATTTTAAAAAGTTTGGGCACCCCATTAATCTTATCATTTTTTGTTCTAAATTTTGGTGTTTGCAACAGCCCTTTCAATTTGATATTCTAATAAAAGATGGACACAGTAATTTTTGCGGATTTAAATGAGGTTTATTGTACTAACAAAAAATGTGCAAAATGCTTTTAAAAAAAAATTTTCCGGTGCAAAAGTTGGGCACCCCACGAAAAGTGACATTAATATTTATTTGATCCCCTTTTTCAAAAAGACAGCCTCGTCGCTTCCTGAGTTTTTTAAACATTCCTGGATCCTGGATGAAGGTATTTTTTACCATTCCCCTTTTTCAAAACAATTCAAGTTTTTAAGTTTTATGGCGCTGAGAGGACAGCCCCTTTAAATATCCCACGATGTTTTAAAGATATTAGGTGGGGGGGGAAAGCCATTTCCCGAACATTGTAATTTTTCCCCGCATGAATGCCTAGTAGATTTGAGCGTGTTTGGGGTCATTGTCTTGCTGAAAATCCATCCCCCGGGGTAACTTCAAATTCATCACTGATTCTTGAAAATTATTTGAAGAATCTTGATACTGATTGAATCCATGCGCCCTCAACTTTAACAAGTTCCCGGTCCGGCATTTGGGCCCCACAGCCCCAAAGCATGATGGAAACCTTTTTCGGGGTAGCAAATGTTTTTTTGGAATTTTGTTTTTGGGACCCTGCATAATGCCTTTTTTTAGACCAAACAACTCAATCTTTGTTTTATCGTCCCCAGGACTTTTCCAAAATGAAGCTGGTTGTCCAAATGTCTTTTGCATACCTAGGGATTGTTTGTGGCGTCTTTTTAAAAAGGCTTCTTTCGCATCACCTCCCATAAGCTTCTCCTTGTGCAAAGTTGCTTATTGTTGCCAAAACACGTGACACCACTGCGCAAGATGATGCGCAGCTCTTTGGAGGTGGTTGTGGATGTCCTTGACTGTTCTCACCTTCTTTTCTCGCCTTTCTGGATTTTTCTTGGGCCCGCCACTTCTGGGCTTAACAAAAACTTCCCCCGTGGTCCCTTCCCTTTCCTTATATATTCCTCACAGGGAAACTGACAGGTTAAAACTCTGAGACAACTTTTTGTATCCTTCCCCTGAACAACTATGTTGAACAATCTTTGTTTTCAGATCATTTGAGAGTTGTTTTGAGGAGCCCATGATGCTACTCTTCACAGAGATTCAAATAGGAGAAACAACTTGCAATGGCCACCTTAAATACCTTTTCTCATCATTGGATACACCTGGCTATGAAGTTCAAAGCTCAGTGAGGTTACAAAACCAATGTTGTGCTTCAGAAAGTCAGTAAAAAGTAGTTAGGAGTATACAATTCAATAAAATGATAAGGGTACCCAAATTTTTGCACCAGTCAAAATTTGGTTTAATGCATATTGCACATTTTGTGTTAGTACAAAAAACCTTATTTCAATCCGGAGATATTACTGTGTCCAACAGTTATTAGATATATCAAATTGAAATGGCTGTTGCAAACACCGAAAATATATAGAACTAAAAATGATTAAGATTAATAGGGGTGCCCAAACTTTCATATGACTGTAGTGAGGATGAACAATTTGAGGAGGGCAGTCAGCAGCTACTTGGCAGCAAAGAAATGGGGCCAATATCCCCTGCTTCTTGCAGTAGGCGGCAATGTATAAGATGTTGAGAGTGGCATGGGAGGTCATGTTGTGAGGGGTCAGCCTCTGCATACCAAGACCGGTGATGAGGACAGCAGTGACGATGAAACACAAATAGATGATGATATAGCCGACTGCACTTGGGAGCCGGGTGAGACAAGGGCTTCATCATCGTCAGGAGAAGAGGGAGTTAGCTTGCGCATCAGGCAGCGCCGTGCGTCAGCAGGATAGCAGCAGTGTGAAGTCGGGAGCCAAGCGGCCACGGGGTAAAAAACCCGCTTCGCAGGTCCAAGAAAGTAGCGGCACAGGGGCTCAGTGAGGCAGCGGCGGCAGTAGTCACTCAGTGCGGAGCATTGGCGGTAAAATCCGAAACTCGGTGGTGTGGCAGTTCTTTGCTAAGACACCGGAGAAGCCGAAAATGGGTATATGTAGAATCTTTGGGCAGAGAGTGAAGCGTGGCCAGAGAGCTAACGTTGGCACCACGGCCCTGCGTCGACACATGCAGCGTCACCATCCGGTGGCTTGGGAGAAACGTGGCTCAGATCTGGTGGTTCATCCTGCTGCCGCAGCAGCGGCCAGTGGCACGCATGCCATTGCAGCCAGTCAAGGCTCCACCACCTATGTTGAGGGGTGCTGTTTCTCTTTGACATCATCTGCCGGTCCAGATGCTCCTTCTCCATGCTACTCATGGCGCCAGCAGTCGTTCAGCGAGGCGTTTGCAAAGAGACAACAGTATGCGTCCAACCATCCTAAGGTGCAGCAGCTGACCGTGCTCCTGTCCAAGTTGTTGGTACTGCAGTCCCTCCCTTTCCAAATGGTGGACTCTCCCACCGTTCAGAGAACTAATGGCTTTTTGCCGAGCTGAGATGGAGAGTTCCAAGCCATAATTTTTTTTCCCAAAAAGGGCAGTACCAGCACTTCATAACTATGTAGAACAGAAGGGTGGGCCAGCCCTTGAGCTTATCGGTTTTTTCCCAAGGTGCACGGCAGCATGGTCGTCTGGAGCTGTAACTCGGTCAGGGCCAGTACATGTCCTTTACGGCCCACGGGGTGAATGTGCTTCCGGCTCAGGCACACCAACAAACTTGGACAGGAGACGCCGCTTTCTCCCCCACGTTGTCAAACTGTGGCTCCTGCGCCAATGTCCGCCTCCTCCTCCTCCACCCCCACCCCCCATCTCACCCTTCCACAAGTACTGCCCCAATCATACCACATGTGTAGGGCACAGCGGTGTCACGCAGTTCTAACCTGGCTTGCCTCGGCGAACGAAGGCACACGGGGGAGGAACTGCTCCGCGTCATGCAGCAAGAAATCGATGTGTGGCTTTCTCCGTCCCAAACTCCCAAATCGGAACCATGGTGACGGACAATGGGAGGAACATGGTGCCCGCGCTGCACCGAGGAGGGATGGTCCATGTGCCCTGCATGGCGCATGTGTTCAATTGGTTGTGAAAAGGTTTCCCTGAAGTCTTCCACCGATCTTCAGAAGATTCTGAAATGGCCGGGAAAAACTGTGCATGCACTTCACCCTTTTCCTACAAAGCCAGGAACACCCTCCTCGAGTTACAGTGGCAGAACGGCCTCCCCCAACACACTCTGATATGCGATGTTGTCCACCGTTGGAATTCCAGCCTGCACATGTTGGACCGACTGTATGAACAGAGAAAGGCCATTAACGATTTTTTGTGATCCAGGCGGACAGGAGTTCTCCCCTGTGTAACGTTGATGTCAGCCAGTGGCAGCTCATGCGTGACACCTGCGGGTTTGTTGAGGCCATTCGAGGAGGCCACGTTATTTGTCAGTCGCCAGGACTATGGGATGAATAACGTCATTCCACTGCTTCATGTCCTGGAACAGATGCTGAAAAATCTGTCTGGGAAAGGGGGGGACTGGAGACGTGGGGACTACATCTCGCGGCCACATGAGTCGGTGGGGACTGAAATGGAGGAGGAGGAGGAGGGAGGACTATTGGAGCAGAAGCATTGTCTGGTGAAATGAGTGGATTTTCTACCCAGGTGACAAGAGAGGAGGAGCAGGAGCAGCTGGAGGAGGTAGATGGAGATGAGGAAGACGAGGCAGATGATCCGCAAGCACCGTGGCAGTATACAGTGGAGATTGGAGCCTCTCGGAGTCACTTGTGCAGATGGCCCGCAGCATGCTGATTTGCCTGGTGTGACAGCCGAATAGTCAGCACCCGGGCAGAGGGATGACTTCGGGGCTCTCCAACCTATTGGACCCTCGCTACGGTCCAAAATGGGGCCTTTTTCCAGCTATTGAGAGGGAGGACCAAACTCAAATACTATAGGGAATTCCTCCGTAGTCATTTGGGGCCGCTGCCTATGTGCGGATCGTCCTCCTTGACAGGTCTGACCGGGGGGTTCTTCAGCGCTCACGTACTACTGCCGCGGCTCCCGGGGAAAGGGGTGTGGGGGGGGGGTTCGGGCAGTACCAGCTCCATCAGCAGCAACCTAAGTCTGGAGTCACTGATGAGCAGCTTATTTCCCTCGCCTAGTGAGGAGGGCAGTGCCAGAGCAGCAGCAGCAGCAGGAACCTGGAGCAGACCCTGAACCAACAGGTGGTGGCCTACTTGGACAGCACTCTGCCACCCAGTTAGAAAAATCCGCTGGACTACTGGGCAGCCAAATGGATGTGTGGCCGCAACTTGCCGAGTTTTCAGTGGAGAAGCTGTCCTGTCCGGCCAGTAGTGTGGCAATCAGGCGGAGTGTTCAGTGCGGCGGGGGCCATCGTTACCCAAGGAGAAAACCCCCTTGTCAACGGGAAATGTGGCACGACTGACCTTTTTCAAGATGAATCAGGCGTGGATCGGCCAGGATTTCACACCCAATGCCTTTGGCGTCAGACTACATCAGCCATGACGCCTCCCAAACTGTGAGAAATGAGTCTGGGTTCAAAATACCTGCCTCAGCCACTAATCTGATGCCGGCACCCGCCTGATGCCACACATCTGCTGACAGTTTCTCCATCTGCCACCAACCATCTTTACCACTGTGCCACTGTCTGACCTCATGCTGCTGCTGTGGCTGCTGCCGTGACCTCCACACTGTGTCATTGTGCCACTCTCTGATTTTTATTTCTGTTGCTCCCGCCGCCCGTCACCTCCACTCTCTCTGTCATTGTGCCATTCTTTGGCCTACTCCTGTTGGTGCCACCTCCTGAATTTCATTGTGCCACTGTCTGACCTCATGCTGCTGCTGTTGCTGGTGCCATGACATCCACACTGTGTCATTGTGCCACTGTCTGACCTCATGCTGCTGCTGCCGTGACCTACACACTGTGTCATTGTGCCACTGTCTGACCTCATGCTGCTTTGTGGCTGCTGCCGTGGACCTACACACTCTGTCATTGCCACTGTTGACCTCATGCTGCTGCGTGGCTGATAAACCGTGACTACACACTCTGTTCATTGTGCACTGTCTGACCTCATGCTGCTGCTGTGGCTGGGTGCCGTGACCTACACTGTGTCATTGTGCCACTGCTGACCTCATGCTGCTGCTGTGGCTGCTGCCGTGCCTCCACACTGTGTCATTGTCCCACTCTATGGCCTACTCCTGTTTTTGCCACCTCCCGAATGTCTTTTGCCACTGTCTGACCCATGCTGCTGCTTGGTGCTGCCAGTGACCTACCCCACTCGTCATTGTGCCCCTGTCTGACCCCATGCTGCTGCTGTGGCTGCTGCCCAGACCTACACACTGTGTCATCGTCCCACTCTGCTGGCTAGTCCTGTCTTTGCCACCTCCACAATCTCATTGTGCCACTGTCTGACCTCATGCTGCTGTGTGGCTGCTGCCGTGACCTACACACTGTGTCATTGTGCCCTGTTGACCTCATGCTGCTGCTGTGGCTGCTTTCCGTGACCTACACGCTGTGTCATTGTCCACTGTCCCGGACCTCATGCTGCTGCTGTGGCTGCTGCCGTGACCTACAAACTGTGTCATTTTCCACTGTCTGACCTCATGCTGCTGCTGTGGCTGCTGCCGTGACCTACACAGTGTGTCATTGTGCCAATGTCTGACCTCATGCTGCTGCTGTGGCTGCTGCCGTGACCCACACACTGTGTCATTGTGCCACTGTCTGACCTCATGCTGCCCGCTGTTGCCTGCTGCCGTGACCTACACACTGTGTCATTGTGCCATGTCTGACCTCATGCTGCTGCTGTGGCTGCTGCCGTAACCTCCACACTGTGTCATTGTGCCACTCTGTGGCCTACTCCTTTTTTTACCAGCTCTATAATGTCACTGTGCCACTGTCTGACCTCATGCTGCTGCTTTGGCTGCTGCCGTAACCTCCACACTGTGTCATTGTGCCACTCTGTGGCCTACTCCTGTTTTTGCCACCTCCCGAATGTCATTGTGCCACTGTCTGACCTCATGCTGCTGTGGCTGCCGCCATCACCTCCACCCTCTGTCACTGATGTTGCCACCTGAGCCCTCAGCTTGTTTTTTTCCCGCTGTCACTGCCATGACTTTATCAGGCTACATGCCCCTTTCAGTTTTTTGGTCAATTTTGCCCTCTTAAGTGCCCATGGAATTTTATAGTGAAGCGATTCTAAGAGCGGCGGCAGTCATCTGCGTGTCATACTAAAACACAACATTGTATGAAGACCAAACCAAGCACCCTCTGCATATTTAAGCATGGCACAAGGTTCTACAGCACCCTGCAGGCTCTGTGCAGCCTGGAAATAGCTGTTTTTAACGTGATTCGTCCCAAAGTAATTCGGAACGAAGTTATTTTTTGTCGAGAAATTCGGCGAAGTGAACGAGCCGAATTTCGGGAAATTCGCCCATCTCTAATTACATCTCCTCTCCCTGCTCGGCGAATCCGCCGCGGGGGAGATAAGTGTGAATTACCAGCGCCGTATACGCGCCGCTGGCAATGAATGTCTATGGGCCGGTGAGGAGCCGGCCCGCCGCCCCCAACCCCCGCTCCTGCCCCGCCCCCGTCCACACGGCGTAAGCCCCGCAAATAAGCCGTGTGAACATAGCCTAACCTACTTAGATTCCGCTTCCTGGCGTGGCTAACACCATTGCTTGCGGTGTTCCAGAGGATATATATATATATATATATATATATATATATATATATACACACTCACCGGCCACTTTATTAGGTACACCTGTCCAACTGCTCGTTAACACTTAATTTCTAATCAGCCAATCACATGGCGGCAACTCAGTGCATTTAGGCATGTAGACATGTTCAAGACAATCTCCTGCAGTAAAAACCGAGCATCAGAATGGGGAAGACATGTAATTTGAGTGCCTTTGAAAGTGGCATGGTTGTTGGTGCCAGAAGGGCTGGTCTGAGTCATTCAGAAAATGCTGATCTCCTTGGATTTTCACGCACAAAACCCTCTCTAGGGTTTCAGAGAATGGTCCGAAAAAGAAAAAACATCCAGTGAGCGCAGTCCTGTGGGCGGAAATGCCTTGTTGATGCCAGAGGTCAAAGGAGAATGGGCAGACTGGTTCGAGCTGATAGAAAGGCAACAGTGACTCAAATAGCACCCGTTACAACCAAGGTAGGCAGAAGAGCATCTCTGAACGCACAGTACGGCGAACTTTGAGGCAGATGGGCTACAGCAGCAGAAGACCACACCGGGTGCCACTCCTTTCAGCTAAGAACAGGAAACTGGGGCCCCAAATTTTGGGCCCAAGTCATCGAAAATTGGACAGTAGAAGATTGGAAAAACGTTGCCTGGTCTGATGAGTCTCGATTTCTGCTGCGACATTCGGATGGTAGGGTCAGAATTTGGCGTCAACAACATGAAAGCATGGATCCATCCTGCCTTGTATCAACGGTTCAGGCTGGTGGTGGTGGTGTCATGGTGTGAGGAATATTTTCTTGGCACTCTTTGGGCCCCTTGGTACCAATTGAGCATCGTTGCAACACCTTGTGGAATCTATGCCACGAAGAATTGAGGCGGTTCTGAAGGCAAAAGGGGGTCCAACCCGTTACTAGCATGGTGTACCTAATAAAGTGGCCGGTGAGTGTATATATTGCAGATTAACAAATAATCTAGAAAATACTGTATTTAAGGTATAGTATGGTAGTTAGGTTATCTGGAAAATTTCACTCTCTTTTTGGTTAATGATGAAAGCTTTGAGGTTTCATAGAAAAACACAACTATAAAGTTTTATACATTGTTTTCCATTTCTTACAATGTCGTGAGTGCTGTATTTAAAGGGACAGTCTGAAGTTAGGAAAATTAAACATCAGTCACTATTGACTGTGACATCTAAAAGGTTAAACAGTAGGGATGACATTTTTGTCCTAGCTGGCTGTATTTTAGAAGGTTTCCCCTCCTCCATCCACTTTAGACATATATCACCTATCCACAAGATAGATGATAAATGTATAATCTCTGGAGCTTCAACCGCCCAACAATCTCTATCCCTAGTCACTCTGCTTGCCTACAAGTTTGAAAGGTGCAGCAGTCATGCTCTATTTAAAGTTTATGGGACTAACAAAGATATTCGGCTCTGTATTTGTCTATCTTTGTTGGTCCCATAGACTCTGAATGGAATATCAGGGCTCGTCTTTGATTGCTGTTTCCTTCTAACCATTTCTCGCTGGCAAGTGGAATGAAGAAGGTCTTGTGATGAGCTTCACCCCATTTTAGTGGTCAGTGGGTGGTTCCTTTGGTGTGTTAACCAGGGATTAGACATGTATCACCTATCCTTCCAAGAGCTTATATATGTGTATAGTGGGAAAACCCTGTTAAGGCTGACGCATGTTAGTGATGGCATGGTCATAACTCTTGCTGTGCTCCCGGTTCTTTATATTTGTGTATTAGACCTTAATGTTTGAAATTGTTGATTCACAGCACAGTGGTCCTAAAGTCTTGGCATTCTTCTCATGTCTTGAGTAGTTTTCTGTGATTTATCAAAGCCAAACTAATAGGCCTATAGGCTTTTTATTATATTGGACCTAGTTTGTGGTTGTTTTTGAGAAAAAAAGATATGTACACAGATATGTATGTCTTTGTAGTCAATGTTTCATATGTTTATAGACAGGTTTGTATACATTTAACTTTTCTTTTTATCATTCCTTATATATGTTATTCTTAGATACACATATCATATTTTAATGTATACCTTAAGATGTAGCTAGCTGCACTTTATAGTATCAAGAACACTCTTAGAAGGCCTTTTTCTTAAATAAAAGAGTAAGTTGAAGTTTGATCTGTCAACTGTGAAAACCATACTTGGTGTGACTTTCCATCATCAGCTAATCATTCCACTCAATGACATCCTTTAACTTCACTCTGATTTTAGATTATGCTTTTTCCTTTGTAGTGTCAAGATTTGTCATCTGAGGTCTAATTACTTCACTTCATGTGGATAAGCATATCATGGGAGCCAGTATTGTTTTATACAAAGTATATAACATTTAAATTATCAAATTTCCTAGGAAAATGGGCAGAGAATTTGTTTCATTTGATGCTTGACAAATTTAAATTTTCCTGCTGTTTTTTTTAAATCATTAACTAATATAGAGGGCTGCAGGTTTGCAAATTCATGAAAGTACATATGACCCGGTGACCCTAGCTTTGTACAATGTTGGGGAACCTCAGGAAAATTAAAGCTTTAAAACCCCTTTAATAAAACTAAATGCATACTAAGGGATCCATCCCACCCCTTGCAAATTTTTTAAAATATTTAAATTAACATTTTAATTTGTGATTAGTAGTAGTAGTTAAAACAAAAACTTCATTAAAAAATAAATAATAAAATAAAATAATAATTTAATTTAAAAATTATTGGTTTGATTAATCCAGAATATCTGCCCAAAAAAATTAAATGCTAAATTTAATAATTAAAGTAGGTAATTTTTTTTTAAATCTGTCCTTGGTTGCCTTTGACCTATTAAAAAACTTGAAAAAAAAAACAAAACACACTTTTTAACTTTGTCCCTAGTCCTAACCCTAATTGTAACTCTAACTTTTAGGTAGGGTTTATAACTTGTAGGTCTTTTAAGGTTTTACCCATGCTTCCCAAGTGTCCCAGTTTTGGAGGGAGAGTCCCTATTTTTGACCCAAATCCCTCTGTCCCACTTTACTCCTTAATTGTCCCTCTTTAGGACTTAATAGAGAAAAAACATATCTTTGGTTCCTAGTAGCACATTAGCACATTAAGCTACAATTCATTCTTAAGTTTGCAATTTGGACCTTAAAAATATCTATAATTGGATGATTTTGGACTAATTTGTAAAAAAATATTCCTTCTAATAACCCATAAGTGTCCCTCTTTGACCATCCAAAAAGTTGGGAGGTATGTTTGCCTACTTTTTATTGCCTCATCTTACCTTCCCGGTCTTTTTTTTGTTTACCCCCCATATTTAAAAGGTCAAAACACTACAATTTTTGTTAATTTGACTTTGACCCAAACTGGAAAGCAACACTCTTTGGAAAGTTAACCTACAAAAACACTCCCAAATCAAAGTTTGAAAACTTCCTTCATTTCTAAGTTCTTCAGACTTTGTTGTAATTTGGAATTTTTTTTTCAGCTTAATGTACACTCACCGGGGCCCTTTATTAGGCACCTGTCCCCCCTGCCCTTAACACTTAAATTTTTTTCAGCCAATCACATGGCGGGAACCTGCATTTAGGAATTAGAAAATGGGCAAACAATCTCCTCGTTCAAACCCAGCATCATAGGGGGTGAAAGGTGATTTGAGTGCCTTTGAAACGGGGGCATGGTTGTTGGTGCCAGAAGGCTGGTTTCTGAGTTTTTCAAAACTGCTGATCTCCTGGATTTTCACGCACAACCCATCTCTAGGGTTTACAGAGAATGGTCCGAAAAAGAAAAAAACACCCAGGGAGGGGCAGTCCTGTGGCGGAAATGCCTTTGATCCCAGAGGTCAAAGGAATTGGCAGACTGGTTCGAGCTGATAGAAAGGCAACAGTGACTCAAATAGCCACCCGTTACAACCAAGGTGGGAAAGAAAGCAATCTCTGAACGCACATACGGCGAACTTTGAGGCAGATGGGCTACAGCGCAGAAGACCACAAACCGGGTGCCACTCCTTTCAGCTAAGAACAGGAAACTGAGGCTCCAAATTGCCCAAGCTCATCGAAATTGGACAGTAGAAGATTGGAAAAACGTTGCCTGGTCTAATGAGTCTCGATTTCTGCTGGGGACATTCGGATGGTAGGTCAGAATTTGGCGTCAACAACATGAAAGCATGGATCCATCCTGCCTTGTATCAACGGTTCAGGCTGGTGGTGGTGGTTTTCCCTGGTGTGGGGGAAAATTTTCTTGCACTCTTTGGGCCCCTTGGGTACCAATTGACATCGTTGCAACGCCACAGCCTACCCGAGTATTGTTGCTGACCATGTCCCATCCCTTTTTACCACAATGTACCCAACATCTGATGGCTAATTTCAGCAGGATAATGCGCCATGTCATAAAGCTGGAATCATCTCAGACCCGGTTTCTTGAACATGACAATGAGTTCACTGTACTCAAATGGCCTCCACAGTCACCAGATCTCAATCCAATAGAGCATCTTTGGGGATGTGGGGAACGGGGATTCGCATCATGGTGTGCAGCAGAAAAATCTGGGGAAAACTGTGTGATGCCATCATGGGCAAAAGGACCCAAAATCTCTGAGGAATGCTTCCACACCTTGTTGAACTTGCCAGAAAAATTTGGGCAGTTCTGAAGGCAAAAGGGGGTCCAACCCTTACTCATGGGTACCTAATAAAGGGGCCCCGGTGAGTGATATAATTAAACAATATACAGAATTTTTAGGACTATTAGGCGCACTTTTTTCCCCCCCAAATTTGTGGGGAAAATGAGGGTGTTTCTTATAGTCCAAATGTGCTCTCTCAGGACGGCAGGAAGGTGAGGATGAGTGATGCTGCGGGAAGCCGCTAGCAGTATCTAAGGGGTTAAATTCTGCTGCCAGCTTCCCGCAGCATCGCTCCCCCCAAGATGGGGGCTGATCAGTACAGCCACGCCGTGCTAACAAAAAGGGGGGGCCCGCTCCTTTCCTGCTGTTAACAATTTAGATGCGGTGGCGATCGCAGCTGCAATGTAATTGCAAATGGGGGGGATGGTTGCCATGATAGCAGGAAGCCAGTAATAGGTAATGGGTGTAATAGGTAATAAATAAATGAAAACCCTGGAAAAACAGTACAATATATTGCTGTTTGGGACAAGTCATTTCCCCCATAGTAATAAAGTACCCTAGGGGACGAAGTCAAAATTTAAAAAAAAAAAATTAAATAAAAAAATTTTTTACCATATATATCGGTATAAGCCGTTTTTTTTCAGCCAAAAAATGTGCTGAAAAACCCTGACCTTGGTTTTATACTGAGTCACTGTGGGCGCTCGGTGCTGCAATGGCCCGTGCGCCGGCAGGGACAAATAGCTTTATAGGGGCTCTCAGGAGGTATAGTGGATTGCCGGTACAGCACAGCCCCCCGGGACTTCCCTGGGCCCGGGGGGCCTCGGCAATCTTTTTCCCCCGTAGCGCTCCTACGGGGCACACAAGGGGAGATACCGCGGACAGAAGCGACCCCCCTCCCGGGAATCCGGGGGCTGCAGACTGCGTGGCCGAGTTTTCGGCCCCCCCAAAGGGGCGCGTCATCACCCCTGCGGGCTTTAAGTCACTCCCCCCCCCAAAAATAAGCAACCGGGAGGCGGAGGGGGCGAGGGACCGGGTGGTAATGTACTTGTATTTTTTTTTTTTGTTTATAACCCCGCCTATAGCCTGCCTATGGGACATGACCCCATAGCTTGCCATGGGGACATACTGCCTATAGCCTGCCATGGCTAAATGCCTATAGCCTGCCTAGGGGAAAAAACCCCAAGCTGCCTTTTGGGGGCTTAAAAACCCCAACCTCCTATGGGGGACATGTGCCTATGGTTTTTGGGGACAAACTGCCTAAAACCACCTATGGGGGGATGATTTCAAACCCCCTTGGGAAACATTTACTGCCCATAAAACTATGGGGACTTTTTGAAATCCCTTGGGGGAATGAAACCCCCCAGGGACAGACCCCCCCATAAATACCTATGGGGACATGACCGCCCATAGCTCCCCCTGGGGGACAACTCTGCCTTTACTGCCCAAAGGGGACCGACTCTGCCATAAATGCCTATGGGGAATGACCTTTCCCAAACTTCCTTGGGGCAGAGCCTATAATTTCCTAGGGGGCTGACTTGCCTATAAAATACCTATGGGGAAGACTCTGTCTATAATACTAGGGGAATAACCCTGCCTATAACTACCTATGGGGACTAACCCCTGCCTTAAACTACCTTACGGGAAAAAACCTCCTATAACCTGCATTGGGGACATGACTGTCATAATCCTATGGGGGCATGAAAACCTATAACTACCCATGGGGAAAAGACTTCCTATAACTTCCTAGGGGACATGATTGCCATACACCTAGGGACATGACTCTGCCTTTTTAAGCCTATGGGGACATGACTCTGCCTATAAATGCCTATGGGGGATGACTCGCCCTTTAATGCCTAGGGGACATGACTCTGCCTTAAATTCCCATGGGACATGTGCCTATAACTTCCTATGGGGACAGACCCCCTATAACTACCTATGGGGAATGACTCTGCCCAAACACCTATGGGGGTATAAACCCGCCCATAAGTACCTATGAGGAATAACCGCCCCAAACTACTATGGGGACATAAACCTGCCTATAACTGTGTGGGGACAAAAATGCCATAACCTGCCTATGGGGGGATAACCCCGCCTTAACTACCTATGGGGCATAAGCCCCGCCTATAACTACCATGGGGGCAAACCCTGCCCAAAACCCGCCTAGGGTAAAAATATACCCGCCTATACCTCCTATTTGGGGGCAATTTTTGCCTATGTATTTTTTTTGGGATATTTTTTTTTTTTCGAAATTTAACCCGTACTGCTGGGTTTTCCACCCTAGGGTTATACTCGATTTTTTTCCCTTTTCCTGTTTTTTGTGGCAAAAATAGGTCCTCAGCTATATTGGTCGGCTTATACTCAGAAACACGGGAAATCCCTCCACTTTTTTCCTTTTTAAAAAAGAAAAAAAAAAAAAATTACACTAATTTTTATCCCACTCCATAAAAATCCCAAACTATTAAAGTTTTAAAATCAATTTATCCTGTATGTGTGCAAAGCAAGGAAAAAAATTTTCCCAAAAGCTAAATTTTGTTTTTTTGGTCAATTCATATCCCCCCCAAAAATTGGAAAAAAAGGGCAAAAAAATCAATTGACCCAAAAAGGTACCAATAAAAAAAACACTTCAGCCCGATTTTTTCTTCACATTTTTTTTTCCTATTTTTTTCCTCTAAAACCTAGGTGCATCTTATGGTTCAGTGTATCTTATAGTTAAAAAAATACAGTACTATTAAATTTTTCCTGCAAGCTTTAAGGGGTTAAAAAATGCTTAAAGGAGTTGACTCATCTTGCACCTTTTTCAAAAATAATTTTATAGGAAAATGCCAAACAAAAAAATGTTGGGGGGGGGAAGAATTCCTTTTGGGGAAAACCCCAAAACCCTTTTTAAGGGAAAGGGCCCCCCAAAAATTTCCCGTTTTAGATAAGAGAGGTGGTCATAACCCTTCCATTGATTTTGATTACATAGTTGCATAGTTTGTTAAAAGGGCCCAAAAGGGAAAAGTTTTATTCCCGTTTCCGTCTATTTTTCTAAAGTGTTTACCAGAGGAAGGGCCCAAAAACCCCCCATGAGGGAAAAAAGGCCCATTGTCCTATTTTGGGAAAAAATACCTTTCCCGACTCCCCAAACTGGGAGTCAGTAAAAAATCCCTGGATCAACGAACCCCCTTTCTCCAGAAAACCCGGCACTTAAACTTGTTCAATATTATTTTACTCTAGAAAAAGCATCCCGCCCTTTTTTAACTCTGTTAGTGAATTTTAAACCCTGACAAGTTCCTTTTGGTTTGGGTTCCAGTTCATTTCTTTTTAAATAAAGAATCCCTTTTTTATTTTTTTTGTAGAAAAAGTTAAATTTCCCCAAGTTTTAGAGGGTGCCCCCCCGTTCTGGATACAGTTCCTTTGGGGAAAAAATAAAAATTTTCGGGAGGTTTTCTATATTGCCTTTTTTATTTAAAATATATTTCCCGTCCCCCCCCCCAAACCCTCTTTTTTTCTAAAATAAATTTTAACCCTAATCTTGGTTTAAACTTTTTGGGTATTTTCAGTCCAACCCCTCCTTTTTAAAATTTTTGTTGCCCGGGCCCTTTTTACCTTTTTTAAGGGTCTTTCAATTTTTTTTTTCCCCTTTGGAATTGGTGGCCAAAACTTTCCACAATATTTCCATGTGTGGTCACCATGTGATTTGTATAATGCTAAAAAATCTCCCTTTATGTGCTTTTATGCCCCCTTTTTTAAAACACCCCTAATCCAGTTTGCCACTGGGTGCTAAATTTTAAATTTTTTGTCCACCCGGATCCCAAGTCCCTTCTCCATGTTTACTTTTTTCCCCGAGTTTTTTTCCAAATTTAAAAAAAGTAAACATGTAAGGAAATTTTTCCCCCCAAAGTGCATAAAACCCTTTCATTTATCTATGTCAAAAAGGGGGTCAAAATGCCGGCCCCCCAGCTGTTGGGAAACTACAACTCCCCTCATGATTTTGGGATAATCTATAACAGGGGGGGGAGTTGTAGTTTCCCCAAAAGTGGAGGGGCCGGGAGTTTTTAAATCCCTGTTTTGGTTTAAAACCCCAAATTTTTGCCCAGGGCCCACAATTTTTCCCAAAATCCCTTTTTTAATAACAATTACCTCTATTGTGTTGATTTTCTTTACGAGCTTAGTTTCGTTGCAAAGATCAAAATTCTACTGTGCAATCCTGTGTAAGACATTAATAAAAAAAATTTAAAAAAAAAATTGGGCCCGATACGACCCTGTGGTACTCCTAGTAACAGGGGTCCAGGGCTGAGGGATATAATTTTAATCCCCCCCCGTTTTCCTTTTCCTGAGAACCGTTTTCTTTAAAAACTTGGGGGAAAATTTTCCTCCAGTCCAAGCCTTTTTCAATTTTTAAATTTCCCAAACCCTTTTTTGTGGGGATAAATTTTAAATTTTTTAGAAAAATCTAAATATTTTGACATCCGGGGGATCACCCCGAACCGTCTGGAAAATTAAAATTTTTTCATAGAAGCTGATGAGATTAGTCTGACAAGGGCCCCATCCTTTATTTAAAACCATGCTGGGAAAGGCTTAAAACCCCTTTATTTGAATTTAGATACTCCAGAATTCATCTCTTAGAAAAAACCTTTCAAACAATTTTCCCCCCAGCAGAGGGGTTTAAAGGGGGTTTTTTTCCTTAAAAAATTTATTGTTTAAAAAGGGGGGGACCCAAAATTTCCCAAGCATGTCCGTCCTTTATTTTCCCTAAGCAAAATTTTTATGGTTTTTGGGAGAACGGACTGTTTTTTTATGCTTGGCAACGAAGTGAGATCCCCCGGTGGGTTTCCCCAGGGTCCCACACCCGGTCATAATCAAGGGAAGTTTCGTCTGGGGAGAAAATGGATGAAACAGGGCGGGGGACGGGAGCAGGGAGGGGGGGGTGTGCCCCGGGGCAAAAGAGAGAGAACAAAAGAGAGAAAAATGTTTTCACGGGCAGGAAAATTAGCGTGGTAAGCTGTGCGGGTTTTTTGCGTCGGTGGGTTTTGCTTTTTTTTCAAATAACCGCAATATGGTTAGGTTGACGTATGGTGTGCGGGGTTTTTCTTTCAAATAAAAGCAATTTAAGGGGGGGTAGGTTTTTTTTTTCCCCCTTGGTTTATGTGTGCGGGTTTGCTCTTTTCTCGGAAATGCCAATCAGTTTGGGGGGAGGATGTTGGTAATGCGAATCGGGGGTTTTTCTCTTTTCATAAAAGCAATCAGTGGTAGGGGCGACGTTTGCGTTTGGGGTTTTGGTTCCCTTTTTACTGACAGTGATCAGTGGTAGGGTGCGAAGTATTTTGCGGGGTTTGTCGTTTCATTTATAAACGATTAGAGGGACTTTCAGCCAAAAGAAAAATCTTCTGCACCCATGTAAACCAAAACAGATAAAAAATGTATATTTTTTCTGGGAGATTCCCGTAGGGGCAGAAGTGTTTTAAAATTTCAGGAATTTTAATTGGGTTTTTGAGAGGACAGAAAAAAAAAACACTCATCCCTTTCCCCGAGTTTCCGGAAAATTTAAATGCCCCTTCTAAATTTCAAAGTATTAGGAGAGAAAAAAATGTCTATTTACACAAAGAGTTACACTTTTTCGTTTTTACTTTTCCCAAAAGACCAATTTTCCTGAAAACCTCTGCCTTCCCCCACTTTCAAAAGAATGAATCCCCCAAATGTACCTTTGGGGGGTGGCTTTCGAGAGTGAAGATACCCCCCTGCTGGGGGAGAAAAACGCCCCTCCCCTTTCCCCAAAACTCTGCTTTGCAAAAAATTAAAACAGCTGCCAAATTAGGAAAGACAAAACCCCTTTAAAAATTACCGGGTTAAAAGTTTCCCGGATCACTTTTTGTCCCCTTTTTTGGGAAAATTGGCAACCCAAATTTGCTATTCGCCCAAACCATTGGATCAACCCCGTTCTTATACAGTCCATAAAAATTAAAGGGGTTTTTTCCAAAGGAAATTTCCCTTTAAATACTAAGAAGAAAAATAAAAAAAGCCAAGGTGACTGTTGGGGGAGGGGACTTTCCAAAGCAAAGAGCCCTGCATAAGGGATTTGTGTGCAATGTTTTACTTTACAAAATTTTTACACTACAACTAGTTGGGGTTCTGTATACAAAAACAACCCCCTTTTTTTTCCCCAAACAGCTTGAAAAAAAACCTTCACCTTTTGAAAAACTCCTTCATGTTCCCTGTCATCCGATAAAAGGGATCTAAACCCGATAATCAACTACAACTTGTGGTTTTTGTATACAAAAGGAAAAAACATATTTTTTCCCCCGTTCCCCTTTAAAGCTTCTTCACTCCCTTTCATCAAAATTTAAAAGTTTTGCTTTGAAAACCCGGGGCCGGAGCTCTTGTCAATCTGCCTGCTCGTATTTTTTTAAATTTTTTCAAAGTTTTAAATAATAAGGGCCCGGTAAGGCAGCTGTAGCTCTCTCAGGTCTGCCAAATTTTTTTAATTACTTTTATTTAGAAAAGGGAAATAAATACCCTTTTTGGGGGATCCCACGTCAACAATTTTCATTGTTTGGGAAAAAACCCTTTTAAGGAAATGGGCCCATTTTATTACATTACTTAACTCCCTTAAAAGGGAAAAAAACGGGTGTATACCATGGACCTGGGGATTTGTCTATTTTTAACCCCCTTTAAAAACCTTGGACGTATGCATTCTTTAAAGGGCGTTTGGGGGGGTTTATTTCACCTGGAAGAAAGCATACGCCCCCGGGATCGCGCAAAATCAAAAACAGAGTTGTGTGATCCCGGGTTATGTCAGTGTTTATTTTCCCCCTGACATTCCCCCGCATTTAGCCCCCAACCCCAGAATCCCCTCCGGGTGGGGGTTTTGGGGGGGGGCCCTTAACCCCTTAATTTCGGACCGATAATTATCGCAAAATTAAAAGAGATGCAGGGGGGAGGGGATCTCCTTGGCCTCTGTCGGCGGCCAACCCCAACTGCACGGGTTTGCCCCGATCCGTGAACTTTGCCCCTTTTGACAGACCCAACGGGGGGCAAAAGAATGCCTTTCCGGGTTTTTTGTGAAGTCAACCCGATGCCCCGGCCCGTGGGCCCCGTGGGGCAACGGTGGCTTGTGAAATTTAAAAATTGCCTTAGGAAAACCAGTACATTGCAAAAAGCCCCGTACCCCCGAATTTTTTATTGAATTTAGTTACTTAAATCTTTTCCATTTACAAAAATCCAAAAATAAAAGGGGGAAAAATTAAAAAAAAAAAGAATTAAATCCAAGGAAAAAAATAAAAAAATTAAAAAACAATAAAACCCCAAACCGAAAAAAATAAAATAAAAAACCCCCAAAAGCATACCCCTCCCTTTCCCCCTTTTTTTTCCCCTTTAACCCAAAAAATTCCATTCCCCCCGGCCGCGCCCCAAAAAGGAATTAAAAAACATAAATAAATTTTTCCCCCAAAAAATTTGCCCCGGTTTAAAACCCTCCCCCCCTGACGTAACCGGAAAAAAAAACCTCCCCCTAAAAAATCTTTTTTTCCCCTCCGGCCCCAATAAAAGGCACCCTTACCCCAAAATGGGAAAGCCGGGGGTAAAAAAAAAAAAAAAACAAAATGAAAAATTTTAAAAACGTCCAAAAAAACCTTTTCCCCCAAAAAAGAAACTAATAAAAACATCAACTATCCCCAAAAACAAAACCCCTACACGCTTTCCCAAAAAAGGGGAAAAAATTTTAAAAATTTTTGGCTTTTAGGGGCTATGTTGATGCAAAAATGTGTTTTTTCCCCGGTTGAAAAAAGGTTTTTTATTGAATAAAAGCAGTAAAACACAAAAAAATATACAAAATTTTTTTTGCTGTAATCAACCTGATAGTAATGTAAACAATTTAATTACTGTACATTTACCGCTTTAAAAAAAAAAAAATAAAAAACACACAAGAAAAACCCGTATTTTGTTCAAAAGTCTCACAAAAACCTTTAAAAAAAAAATTTAACATAGCGTCATATGAACCCCAAAAAATGGGACCAATAAAAACATCAACCCCAAACACCCCCAAAAAACAAGCCCCTCCCCGCTCTACACAAAAGAAAATAAAAAAGTTTGGCTGTCAAAATAGGGAAAAAACATAAAAACCGGCAATTTTTTATAGACCTTTTTCTATTGTGTTAAAAAAGGGAATAAAAATGAAAAAAAACTAAATAAAATCTATATATTGTAAAAAATGTTCCGACCTCCATAGTAAATTTTTTTACATAATTTTTTAAATGCACCCCGGGGAACCTGTAAAAGTTTAAACCCAAAAAAAACAATGACCGAACTGCGTTTTTTTCCCCTTTTTAGGGCCCCAAAACTAAAAAAAACTATGGAAAACCCCCGTGCATCCCCAAAAATTTTCAGTACACCCCTAGTTTAGTTTCCCCGAGGGGGGTTGAAACCCAAAAAAAGGCCAATTCTGGGGAAGGGGTTTACCTGTTCTGCTACTTTTGGGGGGTTTGCAAAATTTTAATGGCCCCCCCCAAAATTGCATTCCAAAAGCCAAATAGCGCTCCCCCCCTTTTATCCCCGCCTTTGGCCAAAACAGCTTTTACACCCACATGTAAGGATTGCCGAACTTGGAAAAACGGTGTAAAAAATTTTAAAGGGGGTTCTTTTTTACGGGAAATCCATTAAAATGAAACATTTTAACCTAAAATTGAAGATTATTGGAAATTTTTTTTTTTTAATTTTCACAGCCAATCTAAAAAAAATTTGTGAATAAACCTTTGGGTCATTACCACGCACCCCTGGAATATTCCTTAAGGAGGTAGTTACCAATAGGTCTTTTTGGGGGTGTTTATTAATAATTTAGCACCTTGGGGTGCCCCTCAAACCTGAAATACACCTAAAAAAAATCTATTGAAAAACAGACCCCAGGCCCGATAGGTGCTCCCCCTATTTGAGGTTTGTGTTGAGCCAAATTTAATGCACTAGCCACATATGGGGTATCTCTAAAAAAGGGGACCTGGGGGAATTGATATTAAGTTGCATTTACCTGGTCACATTTATCGTATTCCAGTGAATAATGGATAAATATTTAAAATCTGCAAAAATTGTGAAGTTTTGAAATTTCACCTCCACTTTGCTTTAATTTCTGTGAAAAACCTAAAGGGTTATCAAACTTCCTAAACTCTATTGTAAATACTTTAAGGGCTTAGTTTCTTAGATGGAGTCATTTATGGGGGTATCTAACATGCAGGCCCCTCAAAGCCACGTCAGAACTGGAGTGGTCCCTAAAAAAATGTATATTGCAAATTTTCTTGAAAATGTGAGAAATTGCTACTAAATTTCTAAGCCCTCTAATGTCGTAAAAAAATAAATAAATAGAAATTGATGCCAACCTATAGTAGACATATGGTAGATGCTAGTTATAAACTATTTTGTGGTGAATAATTATATGTCTTCCAAATTTTCATGAAGTTTTGATATTTTTCACAAACAAGCAAGGATTGTATGGATCAAAATTTCTTACTAACTTAAAGCACAATGTGTCACGAGAAAACAATCTCTGAATCACATGGATAGGTAAAGTGTTCAAAAAGTTATTCCCCACATTAAAGTGACACATGTCAGATTTAAAAAATAGAGCTGTGTCAGGAAGGTCAAAACTGGCTGGGTCCTTAAGGGGTTAATCTTCTTAAGATGGCGCTGCACTTCTTCCTGGGTTAGACAAGAAACATTTAGGTTGGAGTTTACTTCATCCCTCTGCCCATCAACAGGAAGGCCCTGTTGAAGATCCTCCTCGGTAAATACTGTGGAGAAAAATTGTTTAACTTGGTTGTACTCGGAACTGCTGTTAAACAGAATAGAGAATTGTGCGCAAGTGCGACCAACTCTTCCTTCTAAACTAAGACTTTTGGGGGCCTGTTCCCAAGATAAATTTGGGTCCTAAAGGTTGGACCAACAGTTTTCACATTTTCAATGTGCTATTAAATGGCGAACAACCCTTTAATTTAACTTTATGGCTTTACATAGGGTATCTACATAAAAAGTTGCAGTTAGCTATTACTACAATAACTTTTTGTTATCATTTCATTTTATGAAACCCAACAACATTATAACAGTACAGAAAGGATCCAAGGATTGGTGTAGGTGTAGCAGCATATGTGTAAACTGGATTACAGATTGCTGATCATTAATGAGATTATTCTTGTATCTCGATCCTTAGTTTTCTTTCATTACTGGGAAGGCTCTTTAATGAATTCCAGAAGCTTGGTCCTGTCAGTAAAAGAGTATACACAACTGTTAGCAGGATGCCAGCACAGTGGAGTAATGGTCTTTAAAGACATTAGCTGAGGGACTATTTGGAAACAAATGGTCATTTCACCAATGAAATAAAACAAACATGGAAAGCTTTACTTAATTTTCCTTTGTCGGCTCAGGGCCACTTTAACAGGTCGAACAGCACAAGACATCTCTTATCAGGTTTTATATATGCCCGCTGCAAGAATTACTCCCATCACAATGATCGAGGGTGTTGTTTTTTTTGTTTTACCTTAGTGCTTTAGCTATTCAGTGCAGTATTTTTTTAAAAAAGTTGTTTTTAGATAGGAATATATTAACAGTAATATTCAGGAATATAGTATTGGGTCTATATAAAAATAAATGGCTGGAGAGCCAAAGATGGGGTAATCAACCACATCATCTGATGTTTATCTGGTCTCCTGTGTTTGGCTGAGGGTAGGTTCACACCACATTTGGCAGTTATTGTTTTTGGCACTATATAGAGCAAAGGGACTGTATGGCTGACATATCTATGCCCTTGAGGTCATATAAGCAGGTTTTAGACTGTCCCACTGGTGTGCAGGGGAAACAGCTGGTGGGGCCCTGGGCATGGTGTGTCTCTGGACATAGCAGGTCTGGGGCTGCTTTTCATGGAAAATGGAGAGAAAGTGAGGCAGAAAGCAAGAGGAAGAGTTCAAGAGTCATGTGCAGTCATATAAAGTAGCTGATTGGTGGGTCCCAAGAAACAGCTACATTGGTGGGCCCCAAGAATAAGCTTAAAGAGAATCTGTCACATAGTTTATGCCGACCTGACTGAGGACAGCACAAGGTAGTGTCAGATCTGCTGTTCCCAGCGCTGTGTCTCTTATTCTGTAAGATGCTGTAGTTTTAGAGTATTTAATGCTCAAATCTGCAGTTTTCAGCCAGAAAAGAGTCATGAAAAGAGTTAGATTTGTCATGCTCCGCCCACCTGAGGCTAGCCTTTGGTGAGCGGGGCTAACAACTGCTCATGAATAAGATATGATGGGTAAATGCTCTAAAACCCTGCTTCTTTCTTCGGGATAAGGGCCCACAGTGCTGGAAACAGTTGCCCTCCCAACTTTTTTTGTACTGTCTTCAGCATGGGGGGGGGGGGGGAACAAAACCCTTTTGTGACGGGTTTTCCCCTTTAAACTGGGGGGGGCCCCCCGGAAACAAATCCCCCTTTTGGGGCCCCCAAAGCTTTAACTTTAAAGGGCGGCCCCCCAAGGAATCAAACTCCCTAGGGGGCCCCCCCAAAAAACCAAAACCCAAAAATTGGGGGACCCCCCACGCCCCCCCTTTGGGGCTTTAAACACTAATTAAACTTTTTACCAAATGCCGGGAAAAAAAAGTTTGCTTTTCATTTTGGGTTTTTTCGGGCAGGATCCTAGTGAAAAGAAATAAACAATGCCAAAATGACAAAATTTAAAGGCCCATTTATATTGGACATTTACAAAAAATTTTGTTTTTTTAGTAAGTTTTTTTTTGAAAATATTCAATTTAAATAGTTAAAAAATTGATAGGGAAAATTTAAAAGTCTTGACTTCAGTTTAAATTTTTTGGGGGGGTTTCCCAAATTTTTAAAAATTTTTGGATAAAGGGGTTTTAAAAGGAAAGTTTCATTTTCATTAACCTTTTTAAAAAATAGCCCAAAAATTAAGTAAAAATTGACAAATTAAAAAAATTGTAAATACAATTTTTAATTTCTCAAAATACTTTTTTGGGAAAAACCCTTTTTTTGGAAATGGCGGCCTGAAGTCTTAAACCCTCATGGACATCACCAAAAACACTGTGACCCTTTCCCTTTTTTTAGTGTTCGGGGGCCGGGGGTTTTTAAACTGCGCGGTTTTCAGTTGTTGTTTTTTTTTTTTGGGGTTTCCTTTCTTGCCCTAAATTTTTTAGGGCGACATGAAAGGGAAGGGCCTTTCGCCGGGCCCGGGGGGCGCCCCTTTTTCCCGGCCAGTTTTCCCCAAAGGCGGAATTTTTGTTTGGGGCCTGAATTTTTTTTTTGTGGGGGGGGGGGGGAAGGGGGGGGGCCCGGGGCCCTCAACTTGGGCATGAAAAAATTTCCCCCCGGGCCCCCGCCAGGGGTGGGGGGGCACGTGGGGGGAAACATGGGCGAAAAGTGGGGGGACTTAGGCGGCCCGTGGGGGGGGCCCCGGGCCCAAAAAACCATTTCCCGGGTTTGCGAGACAGGCGGGAACAGCGAAAAATAAATTTCCTATGTCGGTGCGGTTTTCTGAATCAAAAAAAAAAAGTCTTTATAAAGGCGTTCAAAAAATTCTAAGGAAAAGTGCTGAAACCTAAAAAAAAAAAAAATAATAAAAAAAAAATAAATTTTCCCAAATTTCCTAATTCAAGAATTAGGATTTTGGGGAAATTCCCGGGAAATACAGTAATTCAAATTCAGAAAGCTTTTCTGATTGGTCGCTAAACCAGGCAATCAGAATAGGAGCGACAGTGAAAAATTAAACTATGGGGTAAGTTTTTGAAAACCAATCAGAATCCACGGCGGGAAAGTTCAAAATACTGTAAAATGCTGAAAAGAGGTGATTGGCTGAGCTAGCGGGGGCTTGGCTAATCAGCCAATCAGAGCGCGAGCTACTTCTCCATTATAGTCTATGGAGAGATGGGCGCATGCATCTCGTTGCTCAGCGCGCCGTGCGGCTTTCGAAGTATTAAATAAAAAAATTATTTTTATTAAATGTTAAAAACATATCAGATAAAGAGCAGAACCCTTATTTACAAATAACAGCAGTTAAAACTGAACAGCGTTTGTCGCCGAGACCTGGCACTTCATATTGGGAATTGCAATAGAGAGATATTGCGGGTAATTCAGTTATTCAAATTGTTTAAGCTATTCTCATTGTCGGCAGGAAGCCAGCAATCAGAATAGGAGGACATAGTCCATTATATCCTATGGAGAAGTTTGGAACAATAGAATAGGAGCGACAGTTGGCCCATTCTAACTATGAAGGAGTATTAAACAATCAGTAATGGAGCGACAAAGTCCCATTATATCTATGAAGAAGTTTGGACCAATCAAAAATCAAGGTGGGGACAGTTCAAAATACAGTAAAAAGACAGAAAAGAGCTGATTGGCATGTGATAGCGGTGGCTGGAGATCCCAGCCAATCAGGCGCGAGCTACTTCTCCATTATAGTCTATGGAGAGATGGGCGCTCTGAAATCTCGGCTCATCAGCGCGCGTGCGGCATGAAGTATTAATAAAAAAATTCATTTTTTATTAAGTGTTAAAACATGTATCAGTAAAGAGCAGAACCATTTTTTACAAAATAAAGCAGTTATAAAACCCGAACAACGCGTTTGTCGCAGACCGGGCTCATTGGGAATTGCAATAGAGAGAATTGCGGGAATACAGTAATTCAAATTGTTTAATAAGCTATTCTCATTGGTCGGCTTTAAACCAGCCAATCAGAATCAGGAGCGAGACAGTTGTCCATTATGCCTATGGAGGAGAATTGACCAACAGAATAAGGAGTGAGTCAATGTCCCATTATATCCTATGGAGAAAATTGGACCAAATCATATTCAAAGGAGGGACAGTTCGAAATACAGTAAAATTGCAGAAACGAGCTGGTTTGGTGGAAGCGGCGGGGTGGGCTCGTCCAGCTTAGCCAATCTGAGCGCGAGCTACTTTATCTTAGTGTATATGGAGGAAAAGAAATCTTGTATGCGCGCTCTGTGATTGGCTAGTTTAAAAAGGCGCCGTTATTTGGGACCAATGGCTGAGAGCAGAGCGGCCGCTCCTAAGGGTTTTCTAATGCAATCAGAAATCAAACTCGTTACATGGCCGAAAATCAAATTCTAACACTTAAAGTAAGTTGTCCCGATGTGTTTTATAAACGAATAAATAATATGGGCGGTAACGAAAAAAAAAATTTAATCAATAAAAATCTTGTTTATTTCTTTTATTTTCGTTAGCCAAGGAATCAATAGTATGGGTGTCTGAACGGAAATAAATGGAAATAAACATGATTTTATAGATTTATTTTTTTTTTTCGTTACCCCCCATATTATTATTCGTTTTATATACAAATTCGGAGCAATTTCTGTAGTGGTCATAATTGATTTCGGAAATGTACAGTTGATTTGATTGATTAGAAAAACCCATCGAGCGTCGCAGCACATATTTTTGATAAAGGCACACCATGGAAAATACTGTGTGGGAATCTGGTAAGCTAATGTTGGGACCTTGAGATAACTTATGAAAAAAGATAGTCAATAAGTTTGTGGACAGTAAAACCTAATAATTATATAGAAAAATATATGGTCCACTGGGTTACGTTTTAAAGAAAATGCCCACACTATATACCCCAAGTTTTAAAGAGAAATGGAATAATATCTAACAGACTCTTAGAAAACTTATGAGATTTTATTGTTTCTTTTTGAAGAAAAACTTTTAAGAAATAAGGATGAAATAAAAAACAATGAAAGAGCAAGTGAAGCCACAAAAGGGATAAAGAACAATACGCAATTAGAGAAAAAATCAAAATAAATATTGCCATTTAGAAGAGGAAAATTATTAAAACAAGAAGAATAAATTTCAAAGGATGCCTTGGATTACGAGTCTAATACTGTGTATGATTGGGGAAATGGACAAGGAGTTCACCTCGATCCTTTTTGAGATCGGAAATCTAGACCATTATCACACCACTTTCTAATAGCCAGAGTGACTTTGGAATCTTGATTCTTCAAAAGATCTTCAGACACCAAAAAAATAAGAATCCGCCCGCCTTCAACTACCGCAGATGTCCGTCCAAAGCAAGGGAAGAGGTGCAAAAAACGACTCCAGGGCGGGAAAGAAAAACACCGTAAGAAAGTACCCGCAACGGAACCGGAGATAACAGGAGGTTTCACAAGTAGATGAAGGGGGTTAAATTTGTCTTCCTTATTTCTCATGCAAAGAAAACTAAGCTATTGTCTAAAGGTTGGGGCATGCACCTGATCATCTTTCGATCTTACCAAACTTTTAAGGATGTCAATAATTTTTTGCGAGAAACTAACTGTGAAAAAGCTTTTTCAAAACATAAAAAGGGGAAAGTGATCCCTACAATTTTTGGAACAGAGGTTGTTTCCAGAGAAATTTTGGGCAAAAGTTGGTGTTAATAAAAATGTTTCTTTTCAGAAGTCTATGTTTTAAAATGCTTAATGATCGGGATGAAACATCAAACAACACATTTGAGAAAATGTTTTTTTTAATAAAAAAAAATAAAATTTTTTATCCCCTTTGTCTCCCAGGCGTTAGAAAAATTTAAAGACTAGTTCAGAAGGAATTTATTAACCCCACGTAATGTTTAACGGACGAATATAGCAATACAAAGAAAGAAAATTTTTAAAAAATCTCTTAGCCAACAAAGATCTAATATTGGGGGAGGCAATAAGGGAGGGTCATCGTTTTTTGAACACTAGTCTTTTATTATTTTGAAAAATTTCTCTGATAATAGGGCCACTATCAGATACTTATTCATGACCCCATAAAATTTTTTTCTAAAGATCTGTTTAAATATTCGATGAGGGACTTAAATTGGGTATCCTTAGTCAAGAGAATTGATTACCAAATTTGTGAAATGCCCGGTCATCCCTATTTTCCATCCCCCCAAAAGCTCCACAAAACCTATTCCCCCACCTTGAACCCATCGTGGGGGGCAGGGGTTCTTTAAATGAACGATGTGCAGGTGGGTGGATTTTTTCTTTGCACCCTTTGGTTCAGAGATGTTTTGGCTTTTTTTAAAGATAAAAAACAGGGTTTTTTAAAATTGAAATAAAATTTGAATGGTGTGAACAATGTAGTTGGATAACGTGCATATGAACGCTGTATACAGCAATTCCAATTAAAATTTGGATAAAGGCAATAGAGTTCCACCAAGGAAATATCCACTATAGGGTATATGTTTGTTTAATTCTGAGGGTAATGATTATCTACTTTCTCATATTTTTTTTATGTTTTGCAATACATTTTCCCTTTCAGAAGATAGGGCATCAATGGAGCCAAGTTTTCCCTTTTTTTGAAAACCTTTTTGTATCGTGGTTTGGGGGAATGTTATATTTTTACTGAAGACAATCCTTTGGAACCAAAATTATGCTGTACGGGCTTTACATAGATGACGCTCGTCATATGGAATTCTGATGTGCATCCCAAAGCATTTTTTTTCAATCTCAAAATAATGCTTTTGGTTTATTTTTTACATTTCAAACCAAAATTATTCTATAATTTTTTTGGATTTTTTCCTTGACTGGTTTTCTGGGGATAAAAAATTATACATCAACATTTAAAAAAACCCAACAGCTAGTAAAAAGCATACTTCATGCCAGTTTTGTCACCAGTGCATCAAAAAAAGCTATACCATATGGGAAACTGTTGAGCGAAGAAAATTGTTCATCCAAAAAAAGTTTTGAATTGGGCAAAAAAATGTTTTTGAAAATTGCAAAAAAAGGGGTCCCCAAAATGGTCGTTAAAGAGCATCTTTAAGATGGAAAAACGAAAGATCAGACTGTTATACTCTAAAAAGATGTTGAAACAATAAAAACAAAAAAAAACAGAGCCCAAATTTTTTGTTACTACTATAGTAGGAGTTTAACATATTAAAAAGATTATCATCAAATATCCCCCTATATTTGTTTAAAGATGACCCTTTAAAAGACTTTTTGCGCAGAATGACTGTAAATTCGTTTAAAGGGAAACACCAACCCTGCATTCCTTTTTTTTGCACTAGCCTAGCAAAACTAAAGAAAAAAAAACCTGGCTCAATATAGAAGGTTTCTTTCTTTGTGGTCTATCTAGTCCATGTTGTAATATGAAAAAACAAACTAAAAAATTCCAAGGTCTCTGGGGCAGTTTTTTTTAATATTAAAAAATTTCTTAAATTGGAACAGTAATGTATTTATTGTTTTGAATGTGTAACATGTAATTTGGGAAACTTTGGATGCACTACCGACGCTTGAAAGATAGAGTACGGGAACATTATAGGGTGCGTCTTGTGCAGAATAAAAATGTACCCAAAAGTGTCTAAACATTTCTATTATACACATAAATGGAAATGTATCGGTTTTAAAATTTTTTGTATTAATCTTTTTCTAGGGGAACCAAGGAGGTGATCATAAAAGGTTTACAAATAGGGAAGGCTATTGGATTCTATGTTGAAAACGCCAACCCCCCTGGTCTCAATTATGAACAATCTCATTTTAAATTAGATGTGGGAATTTGCTGTTCCCCCCCTTTTTTTTCCCTTTTTCCCTTTCCCTTTTTCCCCCTTTTTTTTTTCTCCTCCCCCCTCCCCTTTGTTAATGGGTGTTTCCCAAAAAAGGAAGTAGAACTTACCAAAAGTTGTTATGACTAAGAATCGCTGATTCGAAGCGTCAAAAATTCAAAATCAGGTTTTCACTTGGTTTTTTTGTGGCATTCACTGTCTAAGATTCTTTTTTGATACTCAAATAAATTGTTTCTCTTATTTTTTGGGCTGCCTTCTGACTTCCCCTTTTTTTGAGGCGGGTTCAATGTTTTCCTTTTTTATCGCTTTGGATTTGTAGCATTGAGAACCGCTTGGAACCCCCCCCCAAACCCCCAGGGGAGCGATTTAATTGGTTGCTGCTGTGGATTTTCCCCATGTTTAGCACAGAAAAATACGAAACTCATCAGCTGCAACTGATTTGATTTTTGTGGTGCATCCCAAACAAATAAGTCCAATGAAACAGGTGAATAAGTTGAAGGCGTGTCTTTACTTATACAAAGAAGAATTGCGGTTGTACTTTTGCAGGTAACAGATGCACAAGGCTTAAAAAACAGGACATTCAGGGGGTGATGACCTCAACCCATACTCTATTGTATTGGTCATTCCACTTTCCCTTTGCTTTCTTTCTATCTTTTTTCTTTTCTGACTAAATCATCTCTTTCAGCTTTCTTGGCTACTAGTCAGACTGTCTTGTCTGTCAGTGTGGGGTTCAGCCACTGGGCCTTAAATCGCCAAATCAAATACTAAGAATCAGTGTTGTTTGACTGGGTTCCTAATTCGAAACCAAAAAACAAGGCCTTGTACACAGTGTCAGACTGTGGTGTCGGGGGTCCACCGGTAGTTGTTTCTCGGGGCCCGCAGTTTGGGGTTGATTTTTGGGGCCCCCCGGTGCAGTCAGGGGGTAACTAGAGAAGCCCGGCCCCCAAAGCAAACTTTTGGAGGGGCCCCCCCCTCCCTCCCCACCTCCCACCACGACCATGTACCAGGACATGCTGTTAGATAATGTAGATAATACAAAGGGGGGGAAAAAACCCACCCTACATCTCACCATCATATGCTACCAATCAAATCCACTATCTAAGACCCGCATTACCAAAAACGCATTACATAAGGACCTATTATACCACCAGAACACACACAAAAATTTCCACCCCATAGTGACTGAATCTACCTACACTATTACTCATCATCTAAAAGACCCAAAACGTCTAATAATAATAATAAATAGTGACCAAAAAATGGAGACACCATGTACAAGGCTTTCGACTGTATATAACCACCAACATGACCTATAGTGGTAGACACCAGTTGCACAGGCTCTGCGACTGTATTTACCCCCCATAGAGTTCCATTAGTGGAGACACCATGTACACAGGCTCTGAGACTTATAAACCACCCTACAGTGACCATAAGTGGTAGCACCAGTGACACAGGCTCTGCAGACTGTACATTTTCCCCCATACGTGCATAAGTGGTAGACACAGTGTACACAGGGTTTGCAACTGTAATTACCTCCATACATGACCATAATGGTAGAACCAGCGTACACAACTCTGCAGAAAAATAAGTGATTACATGCAGTTACATCTTGTGACCACAGTGAGTTTCTCTACCCTCGTTGACTTTCTTTTTGTTCTGCATCCCCTCCAGACCTTATGATGCATCTCCCACCACTTGTCCCCGCAGATTTAACACAAAATTTTGAATCCTGACTTTTCCACACCTCCCCCCTGGGTATAAGGGGGGCCTTTAGGCAGGCAGGGTTTTTTGATAGGATAAGGGGCCCCAAAAAGGCAAGGTTTAGGTAGCCAATATGGCAGGGGTTTTGGGAGCAAAAGGGGCCCTACAGGTAACAGGGGTTAGGTGGGGCTTTGGGGGCCCTTTAAAAGGGAGGGTTTTTTGGGGCTAAAGGGGCCCCATATAAGTAGACGGCAGGCTTTGTGGTGGGATACAGGCAGCATGTGGGGGATACAGCAGGAAGTGGGGGGATACGGCAGGATGTGGGGGCTTAAGGCAGGGTTGGGCTGTATAGGCAGGCTGTGGGGGCTGTATAGGCGGCAGTGGGGGGAAAAGGGAGGGATATGGGGGATAGGAGCAATGGGGGTATAGGGAGGCAATGGGGAGGTAAAATAAGAAATCCCCTTCTTACCTCGGTCCCACCTCCCCCATCCCGGGCCCCTCCACCTGCTGCTCTCCCTGCGCCCCTGCCCTCGCGCAGGCGGCGCGTGATGTGACATCACCGGGCCCCAGTACACAAGCGCCGGGAGGGGGGTAGCAGAACGGAGCGTCGGGGGCTCCATTCTGCTACCTCCGGGGGAGGCGCCTCTAAAATCGGGCCGGGGGGCCCGGGCGTTCGAGGGAGAGCGCCCGGCCCCGCAGCTCCCCCCCCCGCATGAACTGTTAAGTTCAAGCTTTAGGGCCCAGGAGCGCAAAATTTCCTAAAACGGACCGGTAGCAGCTGCCCCGGGGCCCCCCCAACGCAGGGGTCCCGTACAAAATGCTACTCCTGCTACCCCGCTAGTTATGCCCCTGGGTGCAGTTGATTCTTGGGGCCTATTCTACAGTTATTGAATATGATTGCACATACTACATATGACTCTTGCTTACTGCCTCTTTTTCTCTGGCTTCCTAACTGTAAAGCAGCCCCAGGCCTGATATTCACAGGGGCCCACCATGCCTGGGGCCCACCGGGTGTTTCCCGTCGTCACCTGTGGGCCAGTTTAAGCCTCATTGCACAGCTATGTTAATCTGAAAATAAAATAGTTATGATTACTAGGACTCGATGGGGCTAAATAAAAAAATTGTTCATGTCCTCCAAGGCAGAAATTGTCCAGTCCTCAAGGGGTTAATACTACAGAACAAATGGACATGTCCCAACTTTAGTCCAGTAATGTTTTATAGAGTGTTCTGCAAAGTCTTCTACTGCTGCGGAGTTGTTAATGCATGAAAACTCCCACTGATGTTAATGTATGTTTCTAGGCTTAGTGCCATGTTAGCTATAGACGCTCTGTGACATTAGGCTCCTCTGTGGCTCAGCAGTAAGGACAAGTACGACCTATATAATGAATGCTATCATTGCTTTTATGGTGAAGAACAGGTTTGTAATCCCTCTCCTGTCTCTGCTCCTGGAGGTGCCATTAAATGTTCCAGTATAAAATTGTGCACATTGTATAAGAATGTGTAAAAAATGAAGTGAAACATCTTTGAATATCAGACTCTAAAAGTCACATTTGTTTCAGGCATTATTCAGTACTGATTCAGAATGCTCACATGCCAGATATTGTGTAACTTGCCAAAATCATATCAAAGCCATACACTATCTGTCTAAAGCTATTTAGTGTTAATAGCAAATGCGATGTCATTTCTATATCAATTACATCATACATCATGCTGGATAAAAGAAAAGGATGTAATTTATGGTCCATCACAATTAATTAAGTGCACCAATCATTAGACAAAAACACTCTTATTTTCTTCTGACAGGCGAGGCTTAAATCAAATTTGGAGACGTACACACAAAAAATTTAAGAACCATTTTTATAAGCAGTTTTAAAGAGAAACAAAAATCCAAGCAAATGTGTGGTATCAACAGACAGGTCAATTAAAGCTGCACAGCAGCTATCCTACAATACCAAATCCTAAGTAACCTATGGTTACTTAACTAGACTGCTGTCTTCTCCCTCACCAAGGTTCGGTTCCTTGGTGGCCCCACTAGTGCAGTTCTCCTGGTGCCACTTAGACATTTGGGAAGGTCGGGATGTACCAATGAATCGGGCTCCCATACATCGCTGCAACTTGCATACATCTTGCAGCAACCTATTAGGGACATATCTTCCTTCCACCACTTTCCCTGCTGGTTGCTTACAAATGTTTCTTGGGGTTTGCAAACTACTACCATCAGTGCATTCCTCATTTCTCCACCGTGGTAACGGCCATAGTGGCACTTACCAAAAAGAATGGTAACCCCAAACTCTGGCTGCCAAAATCTGAAAAGCTTTCACCCATATGAAGTCTGCATTTTCCTCTGCACCTATCTTGCCTCGTCCAGATCCTGAAAAATCCTTCTTCCTCAAGGTGGACATCTCATCTGTGTGGGCTACAGCTGCCTCACACAGAAATCTCCTATGGGCAGAAACATTATCCGCAGATTTTTCTCCAAGACCTTTTCCCCTGCTGCTTTTCTCCAAGACGTTGGTCGCCACCGCAAGCAAGTCACTTCAGGGGTAGCAGCCTAGGAGTCTCCCGCCATACAAATCCAACCAGCCTCGCGGAGGGCTCTGGCGAAGACCGAGATGTTCCACAGACTCTATTCCCTGACGTGGCTTATACCACTGCTTGTGGATCCACATCCCGGAACCTTGTGACACTACAGCAAAAGGCTCAATGCCACCCCTTGCAGAAAAATGAAGGGAAAATATATATTTCTGATCCTGACCGCTTATTTGTGAGAATTGTGGTTTCTCTCAATTCTACATAATTTCGCTAGCTTAAAAGTTTGACATCTTTCACTTCAGATATGACACATTATGAGTGAACATACCCTATGAAGAGAATGGCAGCAGTGGCAACATTTCTGGAAGCTTACCCATTGAGGCAGTAAAAGATTTTAAGTGAATGGTCTACAATGCATTTTTTTAATAACAAATTTTATTTACAGCAAAAGGCATGTTCACCCGTGTCGGATTCAGCATAGTAACATGTTTGATAAGGTTGAAAATGACACAAGTCCATTTTGTCCAACCTACTACCCTACAGTGTTTTTCCAGAGGAAGGCAAAAAACCTCTGTGAGGCAGGTGCCAAGTGTCCCCATACAAAAGGATAAACTCCTTCTTGACTCTAAGGGCGATATGTATGATCGGGAGTTGCACCTGTTTTCTGGCGAAAACTGCGGCTCACCGACTCGAATCCTCTGTCGGACGCAGGGATGCGATGTTAGGCGCAAGCTTCACCACTTTCGGATGCGCCTAACATGAAGGGGCGTGCAATGGCCGCAGTGTGGGTGTTCTGGGGTGGAACGCGGCACTTTCGAATACTCCGAGGCATGTATGATCGCGGCTCGGCAAAGTGTGGCTCATTGCAGCTCCGACAGGCAGACCTCGTTGATTGTGGTCTAAATGAGCTGGAGGAGGCGAAGTAAAGCGAGAACGTGATGGAATGGGGCAAAATGTTCTCTAGGTCGACTGTTACAACAGTACATAGCTCTTAGCTCCGTGAGGCATGGAGTATAATTCCAAAAATCGTTTTTATTAGATGTAAAACATTATCTGAAAAAGAGCTCAAACCTTCTAAAAACATAAATAAAAATCACTAACAACGCGTTAGTTGCCGTCACCAGCGCTACATCATGAATTGGGATATAGAAAATTGCCGGGAAATACAGTTATTGAAATTCTGTAAGCTCTTCTCATTGGTCGGCAGAATCCAGCCAATCAGAATAGGAGCGACAGTGAACCATTATAACCTATGGAGTAGTATTAACCAATCCAATGAAAAGGCAGGACAGTTCAAAATACAGTAAAAAATGCAGAAAAGAGCTGATTGGTTGAACTAGCGGGGCTTGGCTATCCCGGCCAATCAGAGTGCGAGCTATTTTGTTCCATTGTAGTCTATGGAGAGATCGGGGCAATGAAATATCAGCTCTCAGCTCCATGCGGCATGGAGTATGATTAAAAAAAACATTTTTATTAGGTGTAAAATATTATCTGAAAAAGAGCTAAAACCTTCTAAAAACATACATCACTCAAATCCCTAACAACGCGTTTGTCGCCGTTACCGACGATACATAAGGAATTAGGATATTGAAAACTGCCGGGAAACTGATTGGTTGGGGGGAAGAGGGGTTCGTCCTGCTTAGCCAATCAGCGGGTGAGCTACTTATCTCATAGAGTTCTATGGGGAAAAGAAACGCAGAGCGAACTCTGTTTGTGATTGACTAAGTTAAAAGAGGCGCGATTATTTGGGCCAATGGGAGAGCGAACGACGCTCTTATGGGTTTTCTTATGCAATCTATAATAAAACTGTACATCCCCTTAATCAAATGATAAGACTCACAAAGTTGTGCCGATGTGTATATAAAATGAACAATAATATGGGGGTAACGAAAATAAAGAAATAAAAATAAACTCATTGAATTCATTTTTATTTGTTTATTTTCATTACCACCATATTATTGTTTATTTTATATACAGATCGGTACAACTTCGTGAGTCTTATGATTTGATGTCGGCCATGTACAGTTTTATTACAGATTGCATTAGAAAACCCCAAATAGTTGCGCCTCTTTTAACTTAGCCAATCACAAACAGAGCTCGCTCTGCATTTCTTTTCCCCATAGAACTCTATGAGATAAGTAGCTCACTGATTGGCTAAGCAGGACGAGCCCCTCTTCCCCCCAACCAATCACAGTACTAGAATATTTCCCATAAACAGTAATAACTTTTAGGGGGCCCTTCTATCGCGCCCTTCTTGTTCCACTCAAAATAGACGCGCTACATATGATTGGTGGATTCATATCTGCCGCCTGGGCTCAACCGATCAGCTCTTTTCTGCCTTTTTTACTGTATTTTGAACTGTCCCTCCTTTTCATTTGATTGGTCAATACTACTCCATAGCTTATAATGGTTCACTGTCGCTCCTATTCTGATTGGTTGTTTTTTGCCGACCAATGAGAAGCGCTTACAGAAATTGAATTATTGTATTTCCCCACAATTTTCAATATCCCAATTCCTGATGTAGCGCCAGTGACGGCGACAAACGCATTGTTAGGGATTTGATTGATGTATGTTTATAGAAGGTTTCAGCTCTTTTACAGATAATATTTTACACCTAATAAAAACAATTTTTTTAATCATACTCCATGCCGCATGGAGCTGAGACCCGAGATTTCATTGCCTCGATCTCTCCATAGACTACAGTGGGACAAAGTAGCTCGCATTCTGATTGGCCTGGATAGCCAAGCCCCCGCTAGTTCAACCAATCAGCTCTTTTTTGCCTTTTTTAATGTATTTTGAACTGTCCCGCCTTTTCATTTGATTGGTCAATACTTCTCTATAGATTATAATGGTTCACTGTCGCTCCTATTCTGATTGGTTGGTTTTTGTCGACCAATGAGAAGCGCTTACAGAATTTGAATTACTGCCAGCAATTTTCTATATCCCAATTCCTGATGTTGCGCCATTCTTGATTTTTTGCTAGTGATTTTATTTATATATTTTTTTAGAAGGTTTGAGCTCTTTTTAGGATAATGTTTTACACCTAATAAAAATGTTTTTTGATTCATACTCCATGCCTCACGGCGTTGATAGCTGAGATTTATTTCTTTAGCGTTCTTATATATTTTCACTTTAATTTTTAATTATTCACTTTTTCATTACATTTAATCGCTTTTAGATAGCTTTGACTTTTCACTTTATTCATTCATTCATTTGAAAGACAACTCTTTTTGCTAGTCACTAACATGTTTAATGATTTCTCGCTCATTTCCAGCCTATCTCGAATCGGAATACATGTTAGGCGCAGTCCTTCTGCGCCTAAGTCCCGCACTGCGCCTCACACACTGGCGAGGCGCGGTGGACTTTACACCGCATGTATGAGCGCACCTCGGGCGCCGACATACATGAGGCGCAGCTTTCACTTTAAATCGGGCGAAAACATGCGCTCCGATACCTTGAGCTTGATACATGTCGCCCTTAATTTGGAAATCAGAATAAATCCCTCGATTAATGTCTTATCTCTAGAATCTAGTAACCATAATCTGAAGTATTACATTCTTCAAGAAAGGCATCCAGACCCTTCTTGAACTTGTTTAATAAATCCACCATCATAACGTTTTGTGGCAGCAAGTTTCATAGTTTCACCACTCGTACAGTAAAGAACCCTCTTCTATGATGATGGTCATACCTTCTTTTCTGTAGATATAGAGAATGCAACCCAACAATCCAACACATACAGTATTAATTAGAGGAGGCACCTGACACTGCTGGTGTGCAGCATAATCAATAAAGGATTAGGCTATGTTCACATGGGTTAATTTCGGTGCGTATTTGCGCTCTAATACGAGCGAGATGCGCGTGGAAATTACGGTAATCCATAGTTTCCATAGAGAACTATAGATTACGCCTCCTCTCCCCGCTCGTACAATACGATCGTATTGTACCCGCGGGGAGACAAGTGACATGTCAATTACAGGTGGCGAATATGCGCCACGATTAATGAATGTCAATGAGGCTGGGACCTCCACCCCCCCATGCAACGGGAGTACGCGCGTATTAGCGCGACTCCCAAATCACCTGCCGTAATTGCGGCCGTACTGTATGCACCGCAATTACGCTGTGTGAAAATAGCCTTAGTCCCATTTTTATTGATTGTTGCAAATTTTTCTGTGGTACATTCAAAAATTTAAATTAAAATGAAAAATAGCATATGTATGGGATTGCAGCAACTCTCTTCACTTGGATGGGATACTGATTGTCATTGTACAATAGCCTACTAAATAAGAATCTTTGGATTTGCATATCTTTATTGTGAAGGGTAAAATTAAGACAAACTTTTTTCAGAATTATTGAGGCGAAAAGTTTTGAAAATTGAATAGCCATTTAACACAGTTGAAAATAAATATGTAGTTGCTCCAAATGTTAAGAGTTACAACAAAATGTTCTGCCAAACAATGATTTTAAAGATCAGTTGGGAAGGAAAGGAAGGGTTAGAGGGCAATAATGGAAAAACTATAGAATAACATGATTCACAAATGAAGGGAGCACAACATACTAAAAATGAAACAGAGGGATTTAAAGGAAAACTGTCAGGTGGTTTATGCTGCCCCATCTGACAGCAGGATGTGATAGAGGGAGAGAAGCAGAGCTATGTGATATATAGCGTTATATGATTTGATGATGAATTTCTGAGTAAAAAGCACAGAAAATCTGTGAAAGTGATTAACAATGATTGACAGTTTGTCTGTGTACACACTGATGCAGGGAAAGTTGTCAGTCACTGTATGTGGACAGGATCAGTGTAACGATCAGTGGTAGTGGATTCTCTGGACCACCACAAGCGATGGTGTAAGCCACGCCAGGGAGCGGAGTCTAAGTAGGTCCGGTTATCACCAGAGCCCGCTGCAAAGCGGGATGGACTTACTGTGGCGGATTGCTACCAGGTCGCTACCCCTGACGTGACTTGCTTGTGGCGGCGGCCTTGGTGCAGAATCGTAAGGCAGGCTCATAGTCGTGGACAGGCAGAAGGTCAGGACAGGCGGTAATGGTTCGTGGTCGAAGGACGGAGGCTGAAGGGTACGGTACACAGTAATGGCAACAAGACACAATAGAACGCTTCCTCTCTAGGCTCGGGGCACTATCGATTCGGCAAGGTGCTAAGGAAGGGGCAGGGCTAAAATAGGGTCAGCACCCGGTGAGACCACTCAAAGGCGCGCTGTCCCTTTAAATTTGCCTGTAGTACCGCGCGCGCGCTCTAGGAAGCACGCACGCACCCGGCCGGCAGCAGGAGTGTGCGCCGGGACGAGAACAGGAGCGCGGCGAGGTAAGTTGATGTAAGCGCTGCGGCCGTGCTGCAGCTGGGCAAGCAGCGGAGGTGCTGGTGTGCCTGCGACCCGCACAGGGTTTGCAGGGACACCCGTAACAATCGGCAGTCCTTTCAATTTCACTTTCACAGATTTTCTCTGTTTTTTACCTAAGAAACTAAACAAATAATAATTTATAAAAAAAAAAAAATATTTGTAGAAAATCTCTGGGTAGTTTTAAAAGCTTAAAAATAATAAAGGATGTACAGTATAAGTATCATAACTAAAATTTAGTTCACCAAAGATAAAATACATAGGGATAGGAGAGAGCATTAGGAATGTAATATATCATTATGTGTAAGCACAAGAGGTTTAAATGATACAAACACAGGGAAAATTAATTTAGAAGTGTATGTACAAACAAACACTCAAAGGGTACCTGTCATATTAAAAATTCAGTCTTATCTTCATGCATAAGATTCAGTATAACTAGTAGTTTATTCATTAAGGGCGACAGCGCCAGACAGCTGGCATCTTTCAGCCCGATATACAGCGCAGCCCCGTTTGCTACATTTGTAAATGGCCCGCATGCAAATATCAGGTGCATTACAGAGCGCAAGGGTGTGCGGGAGGCGTGGCGAAATAGAAACATACGAAGATATAGATTTATAGCTTCTCTACGGCATGTCTAGACTCATTATAGCTGGAACAGGTAAACCACTTTGAATGTGGTTTACCTGAGCCAGAAATGTCACCCGAGCGCTAGAATTTGCCTTATTTATGACCCGATGTAGAATAGGTTCATAAATCATGCGCATTCTAGGCCATTATTATGCACATTAAATTTGGCATTTACACGCCAAATTTCATACATGTCGCCCTAAATCCTCTGTTCATTCTGGGTGGGCAGTCTTATTCAGTGACTGAGAACTATTATTGAGGCACACTCACACAGGGAAGACTGTCAGTCACTGAGTTGGACCGCACATTTAACTCCGAGGTCATGATTGAGCAGAGGTTTAATTGAATAAATTACTAATTATACTAAATATTTTCCCCCATATGTGTGTATTCATTTGCTCAGTTAATTTTGTTCTAAACTATGGTGTCTTAAGATCAGTGTCGGACTGGGGTGTCTAGGGCCCACCAGTTGAGTTGTTTATGGGCCCATTGGTGGAGTTTATTTTGGGGGACCAACCTACAGCTTCTGTAAGTGACTGTACAAGCCTCCTATTCTCTGCCTCTTGCTTTTTGCCTTTCTTTCTTTGCTTTTCTGCCTCACCTAATGTATATGCCGTTAAAAAACAACTACAGGTCTGCCATGCTCACGGGCCCACCGGGGGTTTCCCCTGTTGCCCTGTGAGCCAGTCTGAGCCTGCTTAAGATTAAATCCCATTTTCTATATAATAGGTTCCTTATAGGATTAAACAGTTTTGGAACTGATTTAGTAATTGTGTAATCTACCTACAGTACAGGCAGTCCCTGACTTACAGACATATGACTCATATTTAAAAACAGAGGCTATTGTCGGGTGTGACCAAGGGTGTCACTCGGCAGTTTTATCCAGGATAAAACCACTGCTTCCCTGAACTGGCAATCTGCCCGTAGGCACAGGCGCATACTGGGGATACGTATATATCTCAAAAAAGCGCACCATTTATGGATTGCCGCAATACAACACCCACAATGCGAGGTCCCAACCTCATGCAACAGACTTTAAACTGAACAGGTGGGTAAAAAAAAAAACAATCTTCTTTAAAAAAGCAAACACTTTTTAATTGTCCATGAACTTATCATAACAGTTCCATTGGTAACATCACATAGATTAACATTTCAAAGATATAACTTGCGGTTTTGATGATTCATGCAGAACTCTTGGTTCAAATCATCCCGGCTACATAGCTCGGTTTGGAAGCAGCATTTCTACACTACGGCACCTCAGATAGAAGGTATTATTACTTCTATCTGAGGTGCCGTATTGTAGAAATGCTGCTTCCCTGGAACGATGGGCGACTCCCATCCCCCACAGCAGGCACCCGTCTTTCCTATCATAAGAAAGCGAGTTGCTGTGGGGATGGGGGTGTCACCATGCATTTCCATATAGAGGACAATTAGGTTGGAAGGTATATAAGCTCCCCAGGAGGTAGGTAGGTACAGTATATAGGTGCTGGAAAAGTGAGGATTCTTAAATGTTTGTGTGGTAAATTCTGTGGAGACGAGTCGTAGCCAGGAGAAGTAATCTTGGTGGTCTATGTCGAATGAAGAAGGAAAAGGAACATGCGTAACTCCTATCACAGGAAACGTCGCCTGTGAATTACTAGATGTAGCTGCAGTGTAATCACTTATATGTCTCACCAAGCGTTGTACATAGTTACATAGTTACATAATTAGTACGGTTGAAAGAAGACACGTGTCCATCAAGTCAGCCACGGGTGGGGAAAATGTGGGTGAAGGGAGAGAGACAAGGACTTTAAACCCAGCCTCACCACTGGTTAATGCCCTGGAACTGGTTAATGCCCTGGTTAAGGCAAGAACCAATCTGCTACAAGGGAGACCCCATCTCTGACCCCAGAGCCTCCACCAGTTAGGATCCAGAATTTTACATAGCTACGTATGCATTAATATTCTTTAGTTCCAGGTAGTTATCTAAGCCTTTCTTGAAACTCTCTATAGTTCCTGCTGTGACCAGCTCCTCAGGCGGCTATTCAACAGATTCACAGTTCTTACAGTGAAGAACGCCCTTCTCCTCTGGAGATTGAATCCTTTTTTCTCTAGTCGAAGGGAATGTCCCCTTGCCTTTTGAGGGGGCTTCACTTGAAATAATTTTTCCCCATACTTTTGTAGGGACCATTTATATATGTATATAAATTAATCATGTCCTCCCGAAGCCGTCTTTTCTCAACACTAAATAAGTTACATTCTACTAACCTCTCCTCCATAACTAAGATGCTCCATTCCCCTTACAAGTTTGGTTGCTCGTCTTTGCACTCTCTCTAGCTCCATTACATCTCTTCTATAAACTGGGGCCCAGAACTGAACAGCATATTCTAAGTGAGGTCGCACCAATGCTTTGTACAGCGGTAGAATTACATCCTTGCTCCACGAGTCATTGCCTCTTTTAATACACGCCAATATCTTACATGCCCTAGAGGCAGCTGATTGACATTGCATGCTGTTCTGTAGTCTATGATCTACAAGAACGCCCAGATCTTTCTCAAACGATTCTCCAAGTTTTTCTCCCCCTAGGACATATGATGCCTGTAGATTATTTCTACCCAGATGCAGAACCTTACATTTATCCACATTGAACCTCATTTGCCAAGTGGATGCCCAAGCACTCAGTGTGTCCAGGTCTGCTTGCAATTTATGAAACCGAAACTGTGCTAATGATCCCTTCCACTATATTGTTAATAAATACATTAAATAAGAGAGGACCCAACACTGAGCCCTGGGGCCACCACTCACAACCGGGGACCACTCAGAGTAGGAGTCATTACCACCACTCTCTGAGTACGACCCAGCAGCCAGTTTTTAATCCAATTACACACTGTTATCTCTAACCCAATGGATTCTAATTTACCTAACAAACGCTTATGAGGGACAGTGTCAAATGCCTTTGCAAAGTCTAAAAACACAATATCCACAGATGCCCCGCTATCTAGACTTCTATTCACCTCTCCATAAAAACAGATCAGATTGGTCTGACAGCTTCTGTCCTTAGTAAATCCATGCTGGCAATCACTAATAATATTGTATTTGTCAACATACTCCTCTATATAGTCCCTTATGAGCCTCTCAAACATTTTTCCCACAACAGATGTTAATCTTAATTGCCTATAATGACCTGGGCAAGACTTGGAGCCTTTTTTGAAGATGGAAACTACATTTGCCTTGCGCCAGTCTCCTGGTACTATACCAGTCACCAGGGAATCTCTAAATATCATGTACAGGGGCACAGAGATAACCGAGCTGAGCTCTTTAAGAACTCTTGGGTGAATGCCATCAGGGCCTGGAGCCTTATTCACATTCAGTTTATTTAACTTGGTTTCGAATTTTTCTACACTGAGCCAATTAATTATAGCAGATGATATATTAACAGTACTGGCACCACATACATCTGCACTTGGCCCATGCATACACGGGAGTAGGCAGGAGGGGAACAATCCCTCCTGCCTCCTCCCTGTACGAGCAGCTGCACTGAGTGTGCAACTGCTGACTGACTCTCTGCGCCGCTGTTGTAAAGCGACCATACAGAGTCGTAAAGAGTCAGCGGGTGATCGCTGGGCGGGTGAGGCGGGCTGCCGCAGAGCCCCCTCTGGTGAGTGGCGCCCACCTCGCCTGCCCATCGGAACGGCCCTGGCGGCACTGGAGCTGCGTCCTGATGCTAGTCTGGTGCTGCCTTCATTAAAGGAACCCCCACTGCCTGCTGGCGGCGGGAGGTTCGCTGACCCTTTACGGGGATGGGTGGTGGCCCCCATTTTCTGGAACCTCCCGCCCAAATCGAGAGGGTTGGCATGTATGCTTTAGCCCCAGATGTCTTGGCTCTCCCATGCTCTTTATTGGTGTTACATGCCAAACGCTACAGCACCTTGCACAAGTGCCACCAGACTCTCCTCCAGATCTGACCAGAAGAAACATTGCACATATATTTGGGCTTACAGCATTGCCATTTGCAATATCTTACTTGATTTTTCCACCATGGATTGTTACTATACCTAGTAATCTATATATTTGCTGTAAATAAATTATATACATTTCACAAATTCAAGACAAGGATTGCAGTGGATTTACTGAAGCCTTATACAATGATGAAAATTGACCCACTGAGCTCCCACAGACTCACATAACCACAGTGTGTGGTACCAACATTATTTCCTTAAGGGAAAGAAAGTGAGGTGAAATCTTCTGCACAGGAGCAGAGAAAGCAAAACATACCTTTCCCTGTGCTATCAAAAATAGAATAAAATGAAATTTGGCTCTAGTAACAATTTATAAAAATGTATCTGTTACAAATTACATACAAATTCAATTTAAGAACAAACCTACAGAACCTCTCATAACCAGGGGGATGCCTGTTCTGGGTTGCCAGTTTTTTTAGGTAGGACACCTGGAGAGTACATAAATAAACACTGCTTTAATACATACCATGAAGTAGAGTGTGTTATGACACTTTTCTATTGTATACTATAGTAATACAAAGTTATTAAACATAAGTCAGATTAAGCAGATTAATACAGATTAATACAGATAATACATAAAGTTTAAAAAATTCTGGAAAAGAGCACCATTTTGTATTTTGTGTCTAAATTTCTTAATGCCAATATGGTTGAATGAAATCACAGAATGGGTTAAACAGTAGACACTGTTTTACTGTTTGAATTAAGAGTAAAGTAGAAAGTGGGCTTTCATATTTGGGACATCATTTCTGGTGTCTTAAGAAGAATTAGGTGACATAGAGTAGATAAACAATTTATAAAGTTAGAAAATATACTTGTTTTTTAAGTGAAGTGTTGGACAGTAACATGGACTCCGTGAAATAATATCTGTATCTAACCGCCCCTTATTCCCAAAAGGAGAGGGTTATCGTAAAGCGCATAAACTGTTTTATACCTTTTTATTTCATTATATTCAGTCAATTTAATAAAGCTCTTCTTATTCTTACCAACTGGTGGAACGCTCAGGGGACATCCAAACCAGAAAAACTGAACAAAAACTGATCTTGATTAGAAAAAAAAATAATAGGGAACCCCTTCCTCAAAGAATAGTGAAAATAGACATTTATAATATCTGTTCAACGCTCTCCATATGTTTTCTTGTATGGCTTATGTGGAACAAATCACTGAACAAAGATAATAGGAGATTTGGACTACAATAAGAAATAGTTTAACTGAAATTTGACATTTGGCATTTAGAAAGATTTCAATTACACCTTACACAATGTCTTGGGAATTAGCTCCACCAAAAAAGTTGCTCTGTATCCAGTTATTTTCCCCCCAAAAGGCAATCTTTTTAAGCAGCATGTAAAGTTCTTTTCAAACATCCAACTTTCTTTTGGGCTCCATAAATAACCAAACATAAATACTGGCATATACTAAAATTGAATAAAGAAGAGAAAAGGTTTCTTCTTTCACCCCTATATACCTTTTTAAGTGACCTGAAATAGGTAATCCAAACCTTTTAACTGTTAATATTTTTGTGAATGGGTTAAAGAGGACCTGTGACTAGTGTTGAGCGATTATTATCGACAAAGTTGAAATCGGCACAGTTTTTATGTTGATCGAAATTTTTATCAGCATAATTTAGTTAAAACGTCCCATCATCTATTAAGATCGCGCCATTTTGGCCTTTCCCTGTCATTTTGGGCCACAAATCCCTTACAGAAAGAGCAGGGGAGAGTTGTGCCGTCATGACTGGATGTAAGGTTCGATTGGCTGGAAAAATCACTTTCCCCCTGTTTTACATAGAACAGCTTTTTCCTGTTCACCCAGTTCCTCTCAGCGCTCAGACAAAGGACTGCCCTCTTGTTTCCAAAAGCTCAGCGAAATTATTTCTATTTCTTCACAGAAAACCTCTACTTTTAGCTGGATCCTTACAAAAATTTTAAATTAGAGTTGGGAAGATTTTATTTAGTTAGCTAGAAAATTTTAAAGGACATCTCCCGCTGAAAAGTCAAGGGGGGAGTGAGGGGGGGGGGCCCGTGGGGAACACAGACAAGCCTATAAAAATACTGGAAAGTTCACCAAACTTAGTGAGACTTTGCACTGCAAAGCTTTATTATAACAGTTTTCTATTGAAATTTTTCCGGGATATTGGAACCTAATTATTTTTGAACACACTTTTTTAGTAACTGGGGTCTCTTTTTTAGGTGCAAACTCCACTTTTATATCAAAAATACTTTTCAGATAGGTTTTCTTTTCAATTTTGCCCTTTCCCCACCTTTTTTTAATACCACCTGCAAAAATTTAATCCAGCAATTTTATAGTCACCACATTTAATTAAAGGTCCAAAAATATCTTGTTTTATACAAAAAAAACAGAACGTTTTTTTGACTTTGGCGCCTACAGCTTGTTCATTGAGGCAGCTGCACTTAAATCTGAATCCGAAATTTTTTAAAGTCACCACGGGGAAATTTGATAGGGCCAAAAATATTTTTTTTATACAATACATAACAATACTGTTTTTTACTTTGGCCACTAAAAAGCTTTTTCATTGAGGCAGCTTCCTTTAAATTTTGAAATCCAGCAATTTGTAGTCACCACGGGTAATTGAAAGGTGCCAAAAAAATCTTGTTTTATACGAATCCCATAAAAATACGGTTTTTTTACTTTGGCACACTACACTTTTTCATTGGGGCAGCTCCCTTTAAATTTGAATACAGAAATTTTTGTAGTCACCACGGGTGAATTGAAAGGTGCCAAAAATATCTTATTAAAAAAAACATAACAATACGTTTTTTTTTACTTTGGCGCACTACAGCTTTTTTTCATTGGGCACTTCACTTAAATTTTTGAATACAGAAATTTTATTAGTCAACACAGTGAATTGAAAGGTGCCCAAAATATTTTGTATTATACGAATACATAACAGATACGTGTTTTTTGATTTGGGGCGCACTAATTTGTTCTTTGGGGCACCTTGCATTTAAATTTGAATCAGCAATTTTATAGTCACCACGTGAATTGAAAGGGGGCAAAAATATTTGATTATAGAATACAAAACAGAACTGTTTTTTTTTTTTGGGCCCCTACAGCTTTGTTCTTTGAGGCAGTTTGCACTAAATTTAAAATCAGAAAATTTTATAGTCACCACAGGTGAATTGATAGGTGCCAAAAAAAACCTTTTATTATCCGAATCATTTCAGATATTTTTTTTTCACTTGGCCAGCCAGCTTTGTTGAAGATCACTTCAGTTAAATTTGAATCCAGCTTTTTTGTAGCACCACGGGTAATTAAAAGGTCCAAAAAATACCTTTTATTTATCCGAATACTTCAATCGGGGGTTTTTCACTTTGGCGCACCCACTTGTTGATAATCAATTTTTGCGTTATATTTAAATCCAGCAATTTTTTTTTGATTTGGGGGAATTTAAAAATACTGTTTTTGCCGTTTTTTAAAAAGAGACTTTCCAAAATCTTCCATACCTTCTCAAATTTTTATATTTCTAAAAAGGAGCAAATTCAGGGGGTAAGCGGAAAAAAGGGGGGGGGAACAGGGGAAGGAAAAGGGTAAGAAAGGGTGTCCTTCCATGCTGGCGACAACATGAAAACCCAGGGGATCTTCATTGCAGGCCCACAGGCGTCATCGCTGGGTCAGGCCCTGTAAAACTCGTAACGAACAGCTCCCAATCTGCCATAGGGTTAATGCAACCTTTCTCCCACCCTTTTACCTCCTCGTCCTCCCATCACGACCACAAAAGTCGTCATACATCCCCAGCACCCGCCCAAAACATGAAGCACCCAAGCAACTCTGTACCCACCACGGGATAATCCATTTTTCTAAGACCTCTTTGATGACAAAATGGGGGGGGCAGAAGGCATTTTTAAAAATCAAGAGGCCAAAAGAGGTGTTTTTTCTCTGCTCGACCCCAGATACTGAGCCATCAAGGGGGAAAGGGAAACCCATCAATCGGCAAAAACCCCCGGGGGGTCGGCAACCCCTTTGATCCCTCCTGCTTTAGCCCGTAGCTCCTGGATGAAAATGTCAGCGACGAATCACCTTTTTGATAATAAAGACGACAGCGGATCCAACGGGGTTTCTTTTCAGCAAATTTGCTTGGGGCGCTTCATCACTGGAGGGAGAAGACGATGGGTATGTAAAAAAAGGGTTTCCCCCTCAAAAAGGGAGAGGGCGGTCACAGAATCCACTGATATTATTCCGCCACCAGGTCAAGCGAAAAACCCCGCTCCTCGTTATCCCGCAAAAAGGCCCCAGGACCCTCAGCCTGGCCTTCTTTGAGCAAGCCTTGTTTCACCCACGAGTCATATTCCGCTATCCCCTAAACGCTAAGTAGACAAAACCTTGGGTGGTTAACCACCCCAACATGTCTAGTCATGCACGAATGCATGATTTAAAATGGAAAACACTTTCCCAAAAAAAGGGCCAGACCGACGCCGGCCTCCAACCACGTCACACCACCCCTTCTCCGCCCCTCCTCCTCCCTCCGCCCCCCCCAAGCGTTCCTCAGCTCCCATGTCTCTCAGATCATGACAGGGGTCACCTCCGCTTTAGCCCCCTCCACCGTCGCCCGAAAACCACCAGCACCACCAGAACCCATCCTACCCCTTCTCCTTCCGCCGTTTTTTCGACCTGCAACGCCGTACAGCGGCCAGTCTAGCAGCCCCCTTTTGTCTTCCGGTTTTGGGGGCAAAGAAAACTTTAACCCAAACCATCCCAAAGCCAAAAGCCGAATGTCGGGATTCCAGGCTTTTGGCCTTGGGAAAAGTTTCCTTTCCGTCTTTACACAGATGGGTTCCGCCCCGTCAGGCCCTTCCCCCCCAATCCAAATGCGAGCAGGGATTTCTTGCCAGAAAAGCCTCCCTGCCCTTGGCCCGCCACTGTCATCTAAAATTTCAAGCGCATAGTCTGCATCTGTGGGGAAAAGTCCATCGACCACCGACACATGGGCAGTAACACGGGCCAAAGGGCCCCTATATCTTTGACAGCTCACTGGGGGGGCTGGGGGATTCTCTGGGGGTGACGGGGGCTCTCAGCTCGGCGCAGCCTTCAAAAATCAGGGATTTCAGGGTTTTTTTCCCCCAAGGTCCTCTGGGGGCATCACTGCCCAAGAAACCAGGCCGGTTTAAATTAATCGTCTTGGAGACCGTCTACACACAGTCAGGGCGTGGGGGAAGGCTCTCCGCAACGAGACCGAGCGCTGGCTGGTCCCAAAAACCTTGTTCAGGCAAGGGGATTTCGATAACGGCGAAATTGCTGGCCGCCCTTAAGATCTAGGCTGGAGCCACCCCCTTCCTGGCACATGCATGAACCTTTCATCCAGAAATTTCAAAGACTACCCGGGGGCTGGGCTGCCCGCGAGGGAAGGCCCCGAAGTCTAAGTTTCGCACTTCCGCCGTTTCGACCCTGCTTCGTCCACCTGGGTGCGTTGCCCGCGTCACACGGCCCCCCGTCAACCGTCTCAGTTGACGTGGCAACCGCTGGGAAATTTCCACCCTCCACATGCCCAGGTTGTGGGAGCGCCAATGCCCTTACGCAGTACGAAGTACAGATGGCCTGACAACAGTGGTGCGGGGCCTCGGGGTTTTTGAGCCCCCCGAGATGGGGGCAGGTGAAAGAGCTCTGCACCATCCTTTCCCGTTTTGGGGAAGAACCACCAAAAAGGTCAGTGCGGGCAAAGCCCTGTCAGCATAGCATTGGGTGATCTTGTTTTGGGAAAGATCGTTGGACACTCTGAAAAAACAGGTCGCGCCAGCGAGGGGGAGAAAGGACACAGAGCCAGACACGGAGCCTTTCTCCCGTCAAAACCACAAGGCCCGACAGTTTCCCCCAATTTCATCGTCTTTATTAGCGTGGTTCGGGGTCCAAAACTAGTGCAAGGTGCCATCAGCCTCAGGTGCATCATCTCAGGCAAGTCAGGCTTGTTGAAGCTGTGACGGAGCAGCGGGGGAGGAGGAGGTATTCCAGACACCGATTTACCGACGTCCCCCGCCTTTGGAAAGAGTTGCCCCAATTTGAGGGGGAGGAGGGAAAAAGAGGAAGATCAGTTTGCTAGTCCCCCGACCCAGAGGCTTGGGGGAAACAAGGGTCCATCCTCACTGAGTTTTGGTGCTCCTTTTCCCCCAACAGTTTCCCCGCATTTAAAGGGCCCTCAAATGAAAAACAGTTACTGGGGGGCACCCCCCTGGATCCCCATACAAAACAAAACTCACACTTTCCTTCCCCCCACCCAAATAGAAGTAAAATCAGGAAATGGGGACCTTCGATTGACAACGGAACACTTTGCTCTGCTTCCCTTCCCCAAAACACGGGGGAAAAACATCAACGCGTGACAGCAGTAATGCCAATAGCCACGCAGCAGCGCAGCAGGCAAGGTGGGAGAACCTAATGGGTGGCCTCTGGGAATCTTTGTTTACCCCCTACCAATGCATCAATCAGGGCACACACCAACACACAGAGACCAGCTTAAGATCAGGGACGACTATCTGCTTCTCAACACCAGTTTTTGTATTTTTCCGACCCCCAAAAGATTCTGGGTATCCAAAATGGACAATGCCCGACTGGCTCGCCACCCCCATAGAGGGTTTGTCCGCCCAGACCAGCGTCATATCTGACGGGACCTTCACACAGTGGAGGAGTCATTTTCAGACAAACGCATCCGGCTTTCCAAGATAAGTGGGGTTTTTTACTTTTATCAAAATGAAACAGCATGGATCTCATGTGTTGTGCCCCCAATTTGCCGGGGTCCTGATTATTGCCGGGGTACTTCACATTTCCCCTTTAAACAGAAATGGTCCTCTTTAAAAATGTTTTTTTTTAAAAAGACATTTCTTTTGCAATTTTTAATTTTCTTTTCCCCCAAAAGTTCATTTTGCGGTTTTGCTGTGGGAGACGTAAAAGACAGCAAGGTTTCATGACAACCCGTATTCCATTTTTCCACTTTATCTTTGAAGTTTTCGCATTGTCAATGGTTTTGGAAACATTTTGCTGTGAATACAGCAAAAATAGCCTTTGGAACAGAAATTGGCTTTTAAGTGGCATTTTCCCCCCCTCACCCAATTTTTTAAAAAATGGCTGAGAAGTCATTTTTTTTATAATTTTTTTTGGGGCATGCTGCTTTAAATCAGCAATACTCAGGTCCATTAAAAAAAAGTTGTTTCTAACGAAAAATTTTTTCTTCACAATTCCAAATGGCTCAAGGTCATGCTTTGAATTTTTGGGGCATTTTGTTTGAAATGCGCTATCCACAGTCCTATTTTTAAAAAAAAATTTGTTTCTACAGACATTTGTTCTTCCAATTGTCCAAAATGGCTCAAGGGCATGCTTTGAAATTTTTGGGCATTTTTCTTTGAAATGCAGCATACACAGGGCCTATTAAAAAAAATGTTTTTCTAAAAGACATTTGTTCTTTACGATTGTCAAAAGGGCTCAAGGTGATGTGCTGTCAGAAACAGGAATAGGTAGGACACTGTTTTGGACCCCATATTGCAAATTATTTTTTTTTGCAAAATTTTAACAAGCTATCAATCCCCGTATTGAGACAAAAACCCTTAATACAATTAAAAAAAAAGAAACAAAGACTGGTGGGGTTCCTCCATTTTAAAAAATTTTTTTTCTAGAATTAAACTACAAAAAAACTTGCATGTACAAAAAAGTGGAAAAAAAATTTCCCCTGAATTGAAAAAGGAGGGAAGGGGAAAAATTTACCCAAGTAGGTTATTCAAGGGCATGATATGGAGCAGACGAAACAAATAAAGACAATTTCCTCCAGACGTTGAGTAAAATAAAAAAATAATGCCAAAAAAAGGCACCTGGGTGGAAAAAGGGGCATTAACCACCATATTTCCAAGTGAAGCCAAATTGGCCGCACTCATACGGGGGGCAAGCGCACCCCCGGACAAAGGGCAGTTAAAGTCCAGTGAAACTAAAATGGTGGTTGAAAATCCCTTTTCCCCCGCACTTTTTAATTTGGGGGCAACAGGTTTAATTGTCATAAATGCGGGACAGACGGTATATCAATTCCCTTCAACTAAAATGGTGGTTGAAAGACTCCTTTTCCCGGCCTTTTTAAACTGTGGGGCAACAGGTTATGGCTTCGCGGGACAGAAAAGAAATAGTCAAGCCGTTCCAAAAATGTGGTTAAAGACCCTTTTTTCCGCACTTTTAAACTGGGGGCATCAGGTTTTGGGGGTATGTGTGCCCAGGGAAAGGGATATCATGTCCATGAAACTAAAATGGGGGTTGAAAGACTCCTTTTTTTTCCCGGGACTTTTTAATCTGGGGGTCATGCAGGTTTGGGGCTCATGCGCTTTCCAGGGAAAGGGATATCATGTCCATTCAAGTAAAACATGGTTCAAATCATACTGCCTTTTGGCACTTTTTTTTTTCTGGTTATGCAGGTTTAAGGTCATGCTGTGGTACAAGACAGGGATAGTGAATGGTCTGTGATTTTTTTTCTGTGGCTTTTATAACCTAAGTGTGTTGCCTAAGATGTAGCACGTATCCATTTGACTGTTGTGGATGTTAATTCCAGCTTCTCCAGCCCTGTTTGGGTGTAAGAATGAAGGTGTTGTTGCTCTCCCATAGACTTTAATGGTCATCGCTCATAATCGACTACCGACTATCGACTATCTTGTCGATGATGGCTGACTATCGACCATCGACCGATGTCGATGGCCAACGTAATCGCTCAACACTACCTGTGACATCTGATATGTCTAGGTTAGTAAATCCTTGTAATCTCTGAAATAACCATTCTGGAGCATCTTCTCTTATAACTGTGCTGTGCTGTTCCAAAATATTTGTGCACAACAGAATTACAAAACATTGTGTATAACAATATATATAAGAACTGAAAATGGTAATTTTTGCAATATGCAACATTAAGAGGTGACATTTACTGAAATCAAAAGCTATTTCTATAAAAAATATTGTAACAGGCCAGGTTACATGTCAACATAGCAGCCCTTCTTTAATATTACCTTAACAATTGTTAAATCTATTGAGCTGGTGAGGTTTTTGAGAGTTTCTGCTTGAGCAGAACATGACTCCGCCACCTCCTTGCTGACATCGCAGCCTTGTTGGGACATGGTGACCATCCTCAATACATTTAAGGTGCTGTCTATATTTTATATCTCTTTTTATATTAGTACTGACCCTTTATTCAGTCATGCACCGGAGTTTTCTCTTCTCCTTGTAATACAATTGACTGGCAACAAACAGACTGAAACCAATTTGCATTTAAAATCTTGCTGCTTTTTACTAGCGTACGGAACATCAATGAAGGCTACATGCCCTTATATTCCAAATCATCGCTTTACATACAATATGCAGTCAGTACTTAGCTGTAGTAGTTTCGTCGTACAATCACAGAATTTTCAACATTTCACTTGTCAGTGGTATGCAATCTCTTCCGAGCTGACTGATGTGGAGCAAAACGCTCCATGTTGCACACAGCTGCAACGTTTCGGAAATCACTTTCCGGAAATCACTTTCCTTCTTCAGGCATGAAGAAGGAAAGTGATTTCCGAAACGTTGCAGCTGTGTGCAACTGTGTGCAACAAGTGAAATGTTGAAAATTCTGTGATTGTACCACGAAACTACTACAGCTAAGTACTGACTGCATATTGTATGTAAAGCGATGATTTGGAATATAAGGGCATGTAGCCTTCATTGATGTTCCGTACGCTAGTAAAAAGCAGCAAGATTTTAAATGCAAATTGGTTTCAGTCTGTTTGTTGCCAGTCACATGGTGTCCATCCACCAACCATCCACTATTCCATCCATCTGGACCATCCAGGGTTGCACAGCACTCATCAGTAATTAATCTTCAGATATGTATGGGCCCACTGCAGCCATGTCTGCTTGTAAGTACTGGTTAAGGGTGGCCAAATATTAGGTTTTAGGACAACTGCAGCCTCTGGTTGATCATACACCTTGAAGTTTGCAGGACCCCAGAGGCACCAGCAGCTTTACATACCTTTTTGCTGTTTTCTAATGGTTTTGGGGCAGTTGCTCCCTTAATCTGACAAATTTGTCTGGCAGAAACCTTCCTCATTATGGGCATTATGTATGAAAACTGTCTAGGTTTAAGACTTTCTTTGTAGCTCATAGCAACCAATCAGAGTTCCCCTCTCATTTTTTCAGAGCACTATATGAAATGAAAGGGGCGCTCAGACTGGTTTCTGTGGGCAACAAGACAAGTCTTAGACCTACACAGTTTTCATGCATGTGGCCCTATGTCTTTATCTGCACAAACCTGTCTATGCTCGGAATCAACCACAAATCTCTTGACAGTGTGATGTTCACGCTTAAGTTTTCATGAAAAGCAGAGAGATCTTTTTTCTTTCTCATATTACTAGAAACTTGTGACTGCTTAACAATGTGGAACATCCTTCAAGAGTAGGTTTCTTGTAACTGGGCACAACAGGCAAACCATGGATCACAGGTGTTTGAGATTGGTTTCAGTGATCCAAAGAGCCCTGAAACACAATGCCATCCATGAGTTAAGTTAAAACTTGATGACCATAAATTATACTTGCATAATAATTGAGTAGGGGAGAGTTGCGCAAGTGTGGCTTTTTTAAACTGGCTTATAGTGAGCTACAAGCTGGCCTCAAAAGGGATTTTAGGGGCCTGTTCTGGAGATTGGTTTGATATTGATGGCATATCAATATATGTGATGGCCTAAAGTACATGAATAAAGCACTCACTGTTGTTTATGCTTTGCCAAATACAAAAAGGGGGAAAAAACGTTTTGGGGAGTGCTTCTTTAAATATTTGCACTGCCCTTTGATTCATTTCTTTTCTCCATTTTATCTCTGGAGGCTTGCTCCAGATCATATATTTATTGCTTTTTTGTTTCTTTAATGGAGAGAGATATTTTCTCGGCTTGTTTTTTTGCTTATACAATTTCCCTTTTGTGGAAAGTATTAACTTTTATGAGCTGAGTTAGCAATAGATTTTATTCACCTTCTGATTTAATTAAGTATTCCAAAGGAACAGAAATCCTTAGAGAAAGAGCATTTGATGAAGGCCAATAATTCATTTTTATGCTTATTACTGTTTAAGGACCATTCTAGTTTTATGACACTGTGTTAATCAGGTACACTCAGAAGTCTGCACGTCCTGGTGTTCAGGGAACACTGCACTTTCTGAAATAATTTAGCTGTATACAGCAAATGGGTTCTATAAGGAAAATGATCAGTTAATATCGTTAATAAAAAGTGAAGAATTTCCTGAAGATATGTATCATATTGACAGAGCAGCATATTTAGAATATATAGCACTGAAGAAGTATTTTCCATTGATGGAAAAATCTAAAAGTTTTTGTTTTTAGAAAATGATGATGTAAAGTAGATAAAAAGTTCAAAAATAACAAAAACTACTCTGACAAGAAAAAGGGTAAGAATGTTTTGACCTTGTGGCTTTCAGGCTCCATATCTCACCATCCACTACAGCTTTGAACGTGATACTACCATCATTTTATAGACAATCATCTTGGCGCTCATACATAAATTTGACTTTTAACTATTTAGTATATGCTTAGTTATGCAGATTCTTGTCATGTAACTATTGCCAACACTCAATTGGTTTAGTTTTGTTACTCCTGGTGATGCCGAAGAATCTGTAGTTTCGTTGCTTTGGATACTTCAAATTACAACCTGATTCTCACATTCCAAATAGCTCAAGTGGTTTTGTGTTTGGGTTGATTAGTGTCACTGGTTCGATTACTAGGAGGCATGCCATGCAAGAAGTTTCCCAAGAAGGAGAAAAGTCATCATCAGCAAATGATAGCTATCTCTCGGCTCTATGAACATTTCCAAATTGAGCATTATGTGGACCGATGACATCCTGATAGGATACTGAACAGAAAGTCCATCCTTTCATGCAAAGCCAAAGAGGTGGACATTAGAGCTAAAAAGTATCAATCGTCGGTGATCATTTACTCAATGTGCGATCATGTTCTACGCGAACAGCAGTGGAGGAGGGCTCGTAGTGCTTAGTAGAGTGAGGATCCAAGACGCCATGCCATAATGTAGCCCCCTACTGCAAACTGTGTATATTGGATGCCCGCCCTCCCAAAAAGAGTGATGATAGCCACTCAACTTGAACTATTGTATATAAAAGCCTTTGATCAAGTTTGCCAAAAAATAGATTGATATGAAATGAAGAAAGATGAAAGATTGCATCACATTTGCTACGTGACAATCTTTTGGGACATACCGAGTTACTATACAGTCCAAAAATATTAAGAATAGGGGCCTGTCTATCACCAATTAGCTTATTTCCGCTTGTAGGACATCATGGGGTGTATAACACCAGGACTGATGGGGGTGAGGTCAGAGACTTTAAGAGCAACATATGATAAAAGGCAAATAGTTGTCAAGCAGATATCTGGAAATAAAAAAAACGTGTGAATCTTTGTGAGGTAACGTATTCCTGGGAAATTTTCCTGTAAAGAGAACAAAGATCTAGCTATAGAAAATTGTGGAACCCTTTATTAATGTATGTTTTCTATCTTGTGTGAATGAAACCTCTAAGGTTTCATGTCTCTTTATAGATTTGTAACTATTAAGATTTCTCTGCACAACTGTTTGATGAAAATTGATTGGATCTGACAATTGTCTTTCTTTCATAAGGGTAAATGATGTGTTAGGCCTAAGAATGAGAAAGCCCACCACAAGCATAGTCCATCAAAGAGTGATCACTGGGGTTACGACCTCAACGACTCCCATGATCAGCAGAATGAAATGGCTGCAGATAAGCTCTAGTCAGATATCTACCAATCACACATTGATAGTCTATCCTAAGGGTAAACCCTCAATGTGTATTATGGAAAACCCCACTAAGTTGGTGTAATAATTTATTATAGAAAAATAAGTAAAAGCCAGAGTTTTATGGTGAGACCTAAAGTCATACATAGAAGACAGGTAACAACAGTGCCATTTATTTGGAAGTCAGATACAGCATTCATACAAAATTGCTATTTTTTAAAGGGGACGTTTCCTCGACCATTCTGTTTAACAGAGTCACAGTCAGCTTCATACTCATACAGTCTTGCCAGGCTATCTGGTGAAGGGTTCGATTAGCAAGTGATTGTATATTTAGCATTCTTATTAACTCGGCTGAGTGTTACAGAGTAATATAAGGTGCAGGGGATTAGATCTGTTAAATAGTAAACACTACAGACTCTATGGAGTGAGAAACGAATTGTTATTCAATGGTGATTTATGCTAATTTGTAGGGGATAAGATGGTGATGTTACATACCTTGGTGACAGCACTCCCTGCCTAATCAGGACGGGAGATACGGATGGTAACCCAGAGACACATGTGTGCACTCAGAGCAGATAAAATCTCTATTTTCTGCTGACCAGGGATAATAATCAAAATGAAAAACGAGTATATTAGATTAAAGATTTCATTCGTAATTGTGTTTCATGTTGAAAGATAATATTGTGACGGTGAGGCGTAGAGAAACTCCTAATCCATTCAAGCCACGATAGTCTGAAACAATAGCATATAGACAAGCGGTTTAAGAGTCTATGTATTAAATAAGTGGCAATGGGCTTAGGAGTGGGCATGATCACGGTATCAGCAGTGGGATGTTCAGCGGTAATGCACAACGTGAATCACCTTTGCCCCTAGCTATCATGAGTGGCGCCCGTGGCCCGGCCGGGATGGAAGCTATGCCTTGGGCGCACTCGCTATACTAAATGTTACCCATGAACCGCACTCCTGCCTGTCCGTCTTATCCTCTTGCCGGCCTGGAGCCTGCGCATGATCATCCCTAGGGCGCAAGTTGCGCCTCGTTTTCCTGTTATATTTAAAAGGGCCAGCGTGCTGGTAATTGGTCATGAATGTGCCGGGCGACATGACTCATATTATATTGGTTAGGTCCAACGGCACATTCCCTGACTGGATACTTTCTGTTGCCCGAAGGCCTTAGAGAAGCGTTACGGTTGTTACTCTCGTCTTGCTGTGTTTCCTGACCTCTGGCTTTGCTTTTCGAATCTCTAAACTTCATCGCTGCCTGCCACCGACCTTGCCCTCGCCTGTCCTACTCACTACGGTTTTTCCCCAAAAAAAGGGTCTCAACTCTGTACACTCGATTGCTCTATCGGGCCGCCACGCAGGCAAGTCATGTCCAGATGGCGGTTGACGACCTGGTAGGACTCCGACTACCTGCACCTTATGTGCATCCCGACCTTTGCGGGCGGCGCTCTGGTGGACTGAAAATCCAGGACCTACTTAGAGGGGTGGGTTCCTGCTCACCTGGCTCGAGTAGCTGTGTATACCAGTCGCTTTGCTGGTGGGCCAGATGGAGTCCACTACTCCGGACGTTAGCAGCTGCATGGGATCAGATAGACTGTTTAGCCCATTAGATCCTGCCATCAATTAGCGATAGGCCAAGACCTAATACGATGGCCCTTGTCTAGTAGAACATATTCAAGCACCCCTTGCGGGATTAATGAACATCGTAAAAATAGAAAAAATCTGAATATTTTTTGAAAACAACATCTAAATGAAAAAAAAAATATTTCTACAGAATTAAAACATTTAGAAAATAACTGATGTTGAAATGACTACAATGACTTAATAATCAACCTTATAGTTTGAAAGAAAACATATTTAAACTCGATATGCAAAATAAATTTTTGAAGTGTTTGTGTAGTGACTGGTATTCTATGTCACACAGAGTGACTCCCGCTAAGTAATGTTATTTGATATCTGACTTTTATATGAAGAAATGTGGTAAAATTATCACATCAAATACTAGAAAGAGAATTGATGGATTCCTTATAACATTTCTCTCCTCGGGACTTAGACAAGCCTTTGTTAAATCATGCAACAAGTTAACCCCTTGGCGAGATCTGCCATACATTTACGGTGATTCAGTTATACACTAAGCATTCAACACCATAAGGGGACATTCAAACAAAGAGTCCACACCGAAAACGCATTGTTTATCCCAAGGCGGATTTCTCTGCCTCTATATTTAAGTACGCAACGGAAAATACTTGAGTAAAGTCTGAACGAGGATGCTTGTTTTACATTGTAGTAAATGGGAAGTGTTCAACGGGTGTTTTAATGCTTAATTAGAGACATATTGCGCGCACAATATGCCCCAGAATTAAAAAATCTGAATATACCATAACTTTAAGGCATGGTGATTGTGGGGGCACTGGAACTAAGGCCATACAATCTAGAGTAGGTCTGGGAGAAGTTCCAGATTTTAGCCACTTAATCCCTCTCATGTGGCTTGCGTCATGAGTGACCATGGCATCGTAATGATTAGAGGAAAATATGGCTCCTTTGCTATCTGTCTTGCGTCTTTTTTTAAAGTCTAGGCAGGAGCCTACACAGGAATGCTTTTCAGCTCGACCGGCATGATACTCTGCATTACAGAAGTATTTACAATTGTAACTAGTATCAAATATGATCAAGCATTCACAAGGCCAGGTCCCCAAGTTGGACTAAAAATAAATGTAAAAAAAAAGTTTAATAAAATATTTGTCTAGCACATAGTCGCGCTTGCCACGTTGATTAGAGAGATACCGAGATGTTTTTAGTTCTATTTACCTGTGATTTTTCCTGTGCCTGCGGTATTATGTTTGTGCGCATTTCGCTGGAGATTGTGTCTTTAAGTTGTCTCGGTTATTTCTCACTAGCCTCCGTTGGTATGACCGCCATGCTTCCCTGTTTGCACCAAATTTACTTGCTCCTGTGCCTGTAGCGCTTGTTTTGTCAGTTGTTTTGCCTTCTCCCTGTTTTGGCCAGAGTTTGTTTGAGGGGGGGGGGGGTTTAGTCTGCTATAGGCAGGATGAGCCAGGGAGAGATCAGGGCTTCCCTGACAGGACATCACAAGCTATTTTGTTCGCGCCGATTTTACTCAGCAGTTTTGGAACCATTACTTGGCACTGGTGGACCAGGATGCTCTGGGATTGCGGCCACTCCGCCTATGGGGAGCCGAGGGGAGATCACATGACGGCGATTCTACATGACTTCTCAACCTGGGTTCCGCCACCGTCTTCGAATGAGCCTTGGCCGCATCTCCTCTGCTGCCTGCTGCTGGACTGCCATTCGCGTCTTCCGTCTGTGGTGACTCTTACTTGTGGGTCAGTGATCGTGCAGTTCCGGCACCCTAGCCTTGAACTTGGTGGAACAGTATGATTGGCAGTTGGTGGCAACCTTTCTGCAAGGCCCTCTTGGGCCGCTATTAAAGATGAAGCTCGCTGGTAGGGACCGTGCCATCCATCTCTGGACGAACTAATTTAGTTGGCACCCGAATCGACAATACCAGTTGTGCCGAAAGACAACAAGAGCTCGCGCCTCAACGAGGGTCTATTTGTCCAAGTCGGCTACAATTACAAATAAGACTCGCCATCTGGCTCCTGTTTTTTCAACGAAAAAAAGAACCTACACTTCCTCGCTAACGGCTCCTGAGACTGAACCCATTGCAGAGGTCGTAAGGGCTCAGACTGAACCCATGGAGAAGGAAACCGCTCCACTAAGCGTTGTCAGTAGGCAGCTATGTTTCTACTGTGGCGGTTTTTCTGGCAACTTCATGGCGACTGTCCGGTTGACCACCAGGAAACTCTCTCGCTCCTTAGGCTCTCAGGAGAGGAATCCTAGGTGTCAGTGCGCATCCTCGCCATCGGACCATGTCCTGTACTCTGTGGAATTCGACACTATCGTACGACAGCTACCTTTCAAGCCACCGCCCTTCCTTGACTCGGGTCCGCCTGGAAATTTTATCAGCCACGCGCATGGTGTCCCAAGTTTCATACTGCTCCGGTGACCCCTCTTGCAGAAAACCATGTTCGTCACCGCTCTGTCAGTGGCGAATGCCTCCAAGGACGATAATTGGTCTTGCCACTGCCGCCTCCCTCCCCTTCGCTGATATGGCGCTCGTACACTAGGATGACTGCCCTCCTGAAACTTCTCATCTGCCTCGGCCTCCTCTTCTGAAATCCTCCTGGCATCCGTCTTGGTTGCAAGTGTCATGCTCCGACCCTAGTTTGATATCACTGGCGAGATTATCCTGTTTGGTGCTTTGCCGCGATGCCTGACTCGTGATGCCTTTTTCTGTAATCTGTCCTGCATCTACAGGCCCGCCTCGGTAAAGTATACGAAGCACTCTGCCGGGTCTGACCACTCCTTACCCAGTATCTAGCCGACGTCTTTTCCTGAAGATCATGGCTGAACTCGCTATCTCCTCACCGGCCGTTCAACTGTCCTATTGGACATGCCAACTCAGGTAGTACTCTCCCAGAGGTAAGGGGTGTTGTACCCTGCTGTTCTTTGTGCTGCCGGTTAGACCATTGACGTCAGAGTGTCGGATTGATATTCAAGGAGAATCTCCGCTAAAGGTTTCATCACACAATATGTCTTCTCGCCTTGTGGGGGCGTTGCCGGTTCTTGTTTGTCGCAAAAGAAGGAAGGAACTCTAGGCCTTGCTATCGAGTATCGGGGGATCTCAGATAAAATCACATAAAAATCGTTACCAGCCTCCTTTGCTGATCTCCGAGCTTTTTGAATCGCCTGCGTGGCGCAAACATATTTGTTTATCAAGTTGGATTTACGCGGAGACGGAGCAATACATCAAGATTGTATACGGGAACCTGTAGTACGAATGGAAGACGTGCCTTTTGAATTCTCGTAATGATGGCCACTCTTCGAATATCTCAGTCATTTAGTGGGTTTGGCCTCATGCCAATAGCGATTTGTCGTGTTCGCAGAACTTCGGTCATGAGATCTTCCGCCGACATTCTAGTATTTTCTTTCTGGACGACATTTTTTTTTAATCTTCTCTCCAATCTAGAGACTCACAGCCGATCACGTCGCCAGGTGCTCAGACGTCTCACGGTTAAACTACCAGCTACATGCCAAAATTGAGAAATGCCTGTTGAACGCACACCCTCATTGCCCGCTTCTTGGTACATCGTTTGCGGATTCAAGGTCTCCAGATGGAGCTCGAGTCTTTGCAGTCTCCGGTCCATCCAGTGCATTGTTTGGGGTAACGGCCTGGGATGTCGCAAATAGGTACAGGCAGTTCGTTGTCTCTTGCCATTAGTGTATACAGCTGGTGGCCCCTGACTGGTCGCCCTATGACTAGAAAGAATGCCTAACCCCAGTCCTGGGCCTCCTTGAAGCTCAGAACGCCTTTTGTGATCGGTCGTTCAAGCAGCGATTCGCTTCAGCTACCTCATGTGCCTGTCTCGCCCAGACCCGGCAGGTCCCATTTGTTCTAGATAGTGGACTCCACCTTCTCAGTAGGTGCAGCGCGCGTCCTTCCTGTTCAAAAGCAAGAAAAAAATAAATAAAGAAGAAAAAAAAAAAAAAAAAAAAAAAAAAAAAAAAAGAAAAAAAAAACAAAAAAAACAAGAAAGAAAAAAGAAAAAAGAAAAAAAAAAAGCCCTCCCTGCTGGGGTTCTAGGAGATGCGTACTGTGGCGTTCTTTTCCGAAGACCTTCACCTCCTGTCCGCGATCTGGAATATAACGTTCCGTGGTGATCTGTGAACTCATCGTGGCCATAAAGTTAGAAAACCCTAGAGGAATGGGGAATTGCTGTGAGGGGCTGCTCAGTCCATTGAGCTTCATCCGATACGAAAAATCTACCTTTGATCTCCAGTCTGCCAGTTGATTTGAATAGTATCGCTTTCGACAGCTCTTCCGGTAAGGTCGGCTCTTACTTCGCCCAGACGTTTAAGTTGTCCTCCTTTCACGTTATCGGCCCTAGACATGCAGAGGCAGGAAGCGCCGCTCTCTAGATCCTCAGGTACCCTTTGGGCAGCTAGAGCGCTCTGCACGCACTATTTCCGTGCTTGAATGTATCCCTGCACGGCACTGGCTCCGCATGGATATGCATACACTCTATATACCCACCTGGGAGAAGACCTAAGTCCCAGCTGCTGCCATGCGGCCATCGAATCCTTATGTGGGCGACATTCTGACTCTCGGAAATAACAGCCGGGCCATCCTGGGTCCACAAGTCTTTACAAATTGATCTCTCACTACTATATGGTGGCCCACTCTCGCTCAGACGCTAGAGATCTTTGTCTCGGTCTGTACCTCCTGTGCCTCGTGATCAGACCATTGCGGGTCTGCTTCAGCCTCTCCGGTGCGCAAAAGATACCTTGGTCCCAGATTGCCATGGACTTTTCGTTACGGACGCATCCCGGCCTCCTGCGGTACACGGTCATTTGGGTTAGTGACCGATAGACTTCTCTAAGATGGCTCACTTTGTCACCCTTGCGCCTGGGTTACCCTTCTGCGTCACTCAGCTGGCCTAGCATTTTTCCACGCACATTTACTAGGTTACATGGTTACGTATTCCATTGCATGTCGTCTGTGGATAGGAGGGGCTCCTGTTTGTGTTCGCAGAATTCTGACGGGGTTCATATGTGCGTACTGTTGCAGGATTCAGTAGAGCTTCGTCGTCTATGCCCTTACCACGCCCTCCAAACAACGGCATGGTCAGAGGAGGCTGTTAACCTATGTGTGTGAGGACACCATACCTACGACATTGTTTTGTGATTCCGGACCTTCATGATAACAGGTCGACCTCGCCTCCCTGGGCGGAATTTTCATATAATTCCTGTGACTTAGTGAGATCCGCTGTTAGCCTCTCCTTTTTTTGTCGTGTTTGGGTTAATCGCACCGCCCGCTTTCCCCTCTGGCGACTTTCTCCGTCATACTTCCTGCTGTGGATGCCCCAAGGTGTGTGACATCAAGCACTATAGCAAGCACCGGACAGGCGCCTTCTACGGCCTCTGCGTGTGTGCTCGCCCCAAGGCCCAGGCCACTCACAGGTACCGTAGACCTTTTCGACCGTCTATTTAAGCATAGTGATAAGGTTATGGTTGTCGCCCAATATATTCATTTTAAGGTAGCCAGTATACAGTTGAGGCCTAGGTTATTGTTGGCCCGTTGTTGTTGTTCTTTGGCATCTGAACCCGAGTAGCGACATGCTCCGCTTGCCTCTATTACTCTCGATATCCCGAACGCGCTTCCATGTTTTCGCTCCTCAAGCTGTGGGTGTTGATTCACTTCTCCCGGTGAGATCCGGTACTCGCCTTCTCCTGTGGCAACAGCCTGATAACATCTGTTGTGGTCAAGGAGATTGTTTGGCGAGAAGACATATGTGATCGGGAGGAAGCGGTTCTTTGTCTTGATTGACTGGAAGGGTGTTCGGTGCCGGAGGCAGCGTTCGTGGAACCTGAGGCTGTAATCGATGTCACTCTGTTCATTCCTCTCTACAGAATTCGCCAAAAGAGAGGAGGCGGGAGACCTTTAGGGGGGGGTAGAGTACTGGTACTGTCTGGTGGAGGCGCGGCGCTAGGGTGCCGTCGCCCCTAGACCATCCCATGCTCCAGCGCCAGTCTACTTACCTGTCCGCGGCTTCTGTGCTCCTGACTGCCTGCTATGCCTAGGGCCGACGCGCGCGGCTAGCCGCTGGTCTTTAGGGGCGAGCGTGCGACGGCTGGTCTGGATTTAAAGGGCCAGTGCGCGGGAATTTGCTAGATTGCCTGGACGCGGCGTACCGTATATAACTGTACACGCCCTGCAATCTGCTGACGATTGTTGGTGTTGCGGTTACCTGCACCATTGTCTCAGTGAGAGTTTGGAGTGTCTGTTTGATTACCGCATGTACCAGTCGCGTTCACGCAATGACGATTCTTCGCTAGACCTTGCCGGTTTGCAGCCTTCGCCCTGACCTTATGACCCGTCTCTGGACCACGAACACTCAATGGCCGCCCCGTCATCCTGTCCTTCTTTCCGTCACCGGACGAAGTATTGCATTACGATGCGTGTACCATGCATTACCTCGCCCGTCATAGCAAGCTAGTCGCGTCAGGTAGCGACTGGTAGCCTCACTCACCGCAGCAAGTCGCCATCCGTGTTTCGCGCACGAGGGCTTTGCTCGTCAGCCTCTATCTACTGATGCGTTTTCACCCCCTCACTCGTGTTAGGATCTCTGCTCCCTGGCAGCCCGTAATATTCATCTGCTTGCGGTTGGGTCCAGTGAATCATACCGAAACCGTTACACTTAGGGGTGTGATGATGGCCCTTGTAGTTCCATCTTCCACAGAGATTGTAGCTGTAGGAACGCTTGTTCCTAGCATGACCACAATGCGCCCCCAATTAGGTGAAAGCTTCTTAACAGGGGCACTTGACAGCCATAACAATTGTTAAAAACCTTCCTGCACTATCCAAAACTAAAAAAACAAACAATAAAACTTGTTGTGCAGAGTTTCACTATTAATAAAATATACCTGTTGCCGAACTCTACTATACTGAGTTCCATACTTAAGAACAAACCTACAGTCCCTATCCCATTCGTAACCCGGGGACTCCCTGTATTTTTTTTCTTTTGTGTCACTGCCCTGTTTGTCAGTAGTCTGTCTACTGGATGTCGTTTTGGTCAGGAGTTTCATTCAGGAATAACGGTTCAGTTGCCAGGGTTCATCTGTTTCGGGCGAGGTTGTGCTCCTGTATGTCAGGGTGAGCCAGGGAGAGCTCAGGGCTGCCCTGACAATGTAAAAGAATAATAAAAAGTTGATTTTTCTTAAAAAAATTTTGTCAAAAAATCTAAAAAAAATTATAAAGTCTTTGATATCATTTAATTGTCATGCATAAAATCAAATACTCTTTCTTTACAAAAAGTGTTTTAATTGTGCAAAAGTAGTAAATAAACAGATAACATGAAATTCTAATAATACCATATCTGTTTTTGCACCTGCTCAGCAATGATTAGTTAAGGCAGGCATGCCTAATTCGCGATTAGCTAAAAAACAGTAGAAATGCAAACCCCAAAATAATTGTGAATATTGCTATTTCTTTCTCTCTCAAAATGCCCTTATGTTAAAGAGTAGCCGTTGTCACATAGTTTTGCACCCCTGGCTGGAGGACAGAAGCAAGCGTAGTGTCAGAAATGCTAGGTTCAGCGCTGTGTCCTTATTCTGTAAGATGCTGTAGTTTTGTGTATTTATATGCTCAAATCTGCTAGGTCAGCCAGAAGGGTCAGTCGAAGAGTCCGATCAGAGTGCAGTTTTTGGGGCGTTTTTTTCAAACCTGGCCAATCGGAGGCTAAGCCTGCCGCCCAGCCCTCAACTGACAAAACCTGATTTAAGCTTTTGAACTATGGTAGAAACATATGAATAACTGTCAAATCAGTGGGCGCGGAGTAGCGTTGGTGGGTGGTAGCTAACTGCCTTTGCTCATGTGAATATGATTTGAGGGGTAAATACTACTAAAATGTGCATGCTTACAAGAAGATACGGGACACAGCGCTGGAAACAGCATGTCTGTGACAGGTTCCCTTTGAGTTTTTCGATTGTTGTTATCTTTGTGGATAAGTTGCATTGTGGAAGCGAGTACCAAAGTGGAGCGTAATTAAAAGAATTGTATTGTAGCTGTAAAATACAAACAAAACAAGCCCTAATACAAGAAAACAAACCTGTTGACAGAAAAATAAAGTTTTGGCTTTTGGAATTTTTTTTAAACATGGGGATAATTGTGTTTCCTAAGTTTAATCCTCAAGTTTTAAAAATATATCTGCTTCCCAATCGTTAATCAAGTAGAGAGTATCAGGTGTCACAGTATGAAAATCTGTCTTTGGTCTAATGCTTTGATGCGTTGCCATAGTCAAACAATCAGAGTTCCCTTTCATATCAAAATTGCTTCTGTAAATAAAACATTAAACGATAGCGGCACTGAATGCGTTGCTGTATAGGCACAAGAAATGTCTGTCGTAGACCAGACAATTTTCATACATGTCCCCCATAATGTACAGTATATACGATATACAGACCAAAAACACAATAAACACAATAAATAAAATATACATGATGGCTCTTTTGTTTCACAGTCTGTAGCTGGGTCACCCTTAAAAGGATTTTCTCATCTGGCTGTTTCACAAGTAGCCTGCGCTTTACAGCGAGCTTAGAGTCCCCACTTCGTGCTTCAGATTCGGGGACGGTTCTGCAGCGCTGAGCTGACATTCACATGCTCTGCCTTAACTCCTATAGCCAGTCTATTGCAGGAAATTCTTGATGATGGGGCTTTTTAACAGCTGGGCTACTACGGGCTACAGAGTCTCTTGTAAATAGTTAACGTTTGTCAAAAAGCAAAAAGATAAACAAAGCCTCATTTGCTTGCTTGATAATGATACAGCAGGGAGTGACCTCACCATCCTGACAGGGCTGCGAAATTAGAGACAGGTGGTTGGAAGTCTAGAAAGCTTGTGAAAACAAGAAGGAGGTAAGAACTGGTCTGAAAATCATTGGCAAAATCGGGCAGCCATCATATTTGGGTTATCTCATGTATATTACCTTCGCCTAATGTTTAAGCTAATCATGCGCTGCGGGATACTCACTTTAATACTGCTCTTTTTATGGGCTTAGATTACGTTTGATTGCCCTGTGATGGGTTTAGAAGTGTCGATTTGAATAGAACCAAATAACTCTAAATGTTAAAGAACATGAGCTATTGTATTTGTAAACAGCAGTGGGGCAGTTTTAAAAAGTAATCATATCCCCTAAATGTCTCTAAGGACATTATAATGGAAACAAAAAATATAGATAAAATATCATAAATATAAAAAAGCCAAAATAAAAGAAATAGGCTACCTCATAACATGCCACCACCAGCAAAATCAAGTGACTGTGGTAACATTTACCTGACAACCCAAAACTACATGTGTCATATATCAAAGCAACAGGACTGGAAATGTCATTTTTTAAATTTACATTTTTATTCATTGAATTGAGAAAATTTATAGATAATAAAATACACGCAATTTAATAGAAAGGGGATAATAGTAATGTTGAGAATATGTAATAATAAAAAACATAAATATCAAAATCAAAAAAGTATAGAAAACTCATATATAGCTGTAATAATACTATATGCAATTAGAACCGAATTATATTAAATGAGTTTAGTTATCAATTGTGAAAATATTCCTGTACTGAAGTAGTTATCTGGTGTCCAATGTGTGTTTCAATTTACTTTTGTTGGAAAAATTCAGTTCATTTATAACAATGCAATTGACCAGTTTCAGCCATATAAAAAGTTAGGACATTATATGTAAGATTTTATTTTTTATAACACATGTGAATATTATATTATTTAAGCTTCATTTGAACATAAGTAATATAATAGAACCAAAACAGTAGCAACTGCAGCAATTTAGGGAACAAAAAAATGCTAAAAATGCTGTTTCGTAGAGTTCCTGTTGTTTTATCCCGTTTGCCAGAATCAACTCTCCCATTGTAGCTGTTTTTTTCTAAAAGGTGCCCCGGTCAGTCTTCTAGCATTGACTAGTGAAGAAACCTAGTGCAACTCACTTTGACCGATGGAGGATTTCTTTTTGAGCTTTTAATTATATGAGGACTATTATTTTTGAGGTAGGGTAATGGTGTAATGTTAACTACTGGGTTTCTAATAGCTGTTCTTACCCCCTTTGGCAGAATCAATCCCCAGCAGGTGTTTCTTATTTCTTGTTTTCTTAGGATATGTTCACACGATGTATTGCGGGGCATACAGTACGCGCCGTAATACATTGTGTGTCTCAGGAGCTCAGTGCCGTACCTCAGCGGTGTGTTCCAATGCGGCCACGTGGGGGCCGGCAGCCTTGCGCGAGCCACCATAGACTATGCCAAGTACTCGGGCTAGTTTCTCTCACTTAATGCTCCCCACACGTACAATACGATTATATTGTACGAGCGGGGAGAGGAGGCGTAATCCATGGTTCTCTATGAGAACTATGGATTACTGTAATTTCGGTGCGTATCTCGCTCGTATTAGAGTGCAAATAAGCGCCAAAATTACCTTGTGTGAACATACCCTTAAGTGCTGCCCCCACTCTCCTGACGAGTTGACTAGAGAATAGTCTGAACTCATGACACAGAATAGAGCCAGCTCACCGCTCCAAGAAATATTACTGCACAGATCTACATGATTAAAGTGCACCATCCACATTGCAATAAAGATTGATCCAGCGATCCATGCTATAACGAAGCGGAGTGTATTTTTCCCCAAAACGCGTAAGCATATCTGTCACCTGTCGCCTTCTCGGTTTATACATTTTTAATGGATTCCTAATAAATTGGACATTTTATTGCTTTTTTCCGGATCGTTGGATCAATCTTTATTGCAATATTGACTAGGAGAACTATGAACCACTTCCCAATGGGCAGGGATCATTTCTTGCTGTTTCGTTTATTATATGTTGCGACTTTGAAATTCTTTGAGGTTTGTTAGATTAGTTTCTTTAAAGTTACGCTATGGGCTATTTACTTTGTATAGTATGTTATTGGACAAATATTTTGTTCTTTTATATATAACTCACTAATACTATAAGTAAAGATTAATTTTTTTAGAGCTTTCACGCTTTTCATGAAAGGACTTTTTTCCATAGCATAGTTTCCACTGTGGTTCTAAGATTAGTGGAGATTCCCAGCCAGAAACATAAGACTAGTTTTGTTGATCTAGTCGTATGCTAATGGGATGAAACCTGAGAACCTGTGACGCAGTTTGTTTATTCAAGCGTGTTGTATTGCGAGTACCGTTTAGGATATATAAAGGTATCAACTTCCCTTCTCTTTTTATAAATAGGAATTTTGTTTGCCAGAAATCAAGTGCAGCTAGTTACACAGTGCTCACATAGTACAAGTAGATTATTGAGAAAAAGCCTGTCCTCTTCAAACACCCAGACTTCAGGTGAAAACATGAATCAGAAGCCTCTAATCTCAAAAAGGAAATGACCCTACATCTTGGAATCTCCATAAGTGAAACAAATTACCGTAAGATTTTGTAATCCTCGTCATCTCATCACCCTAGACCCCTTCTACAGCATAGATTCTTCAGCTACGTCAATTTGTCTCCCAAGCAGCATTAGAGAGCTCGAAATTGTTCATTTTTCAAAAACAACCAGTTTTATAACGCAAGTGCACTGTCCTGGCCAAAGGAATGAAATTTTGTAATGGAAAATAAGCCGGCTCATTAAAGAGTGTTCTTCATCTTACTCTTGAGTTTAGTACATATCACCTCCGTATGTAAATCAATGAGACCTCGGATCCGCCTTACGTGCTCCTATGACTCATCACTTTGCCTAGTGTCCTAGTGAATAAGGTCTTAATATAATTCTGACAACTGAAGTGAATGGTGTTTCCTATCATAACATCATCACTAGAGACGTGCACTTAGATTGTGACTGATGAAGTCTATGAAAATACATTTATTCAGCTGTGGGGCTGCTCTGCATTGCTTCATTTGGACTTGGTGAGGTTAGAAAACTACCAGCTTTTAACAAGAAATACCCATTTAGTGTGTGTTTTGGAATGTGCTGGGGTGCATGGCTCTAATTAGAAATGGACTCTGTTTTTATGGCAATCTTCTGGAGGCCATCTAGCTTTGCTAATGTATGTATGTCTGCGCCGCATATTAAATCTGTGAATGTACATTATTGGAACGTGGCATAAAATGAAAGAAAAAGTTCGGGACAGTTGCTCTTGGGTGTTGGAACTTTTATTATTACTGAAGCCAAAGTGGCAATTGCAATGAGGGTTTTATACCTATTTATCTCTATTTCATAATCTGTAAAATAATTAGGGGATTAACATAAAGAGGTGCCAAATGAATACATTTATGTTGGTCTTTAGTCATTTTTTTTCCTCTTTGCTGCATAAAAATACAAAAAAGTCAACCAATCTCCTCAATGGAAAAAACATTGTGTGTGCCTTATCGATGCAAATTGCTTATCCAAATTGGGCTTAAGACATCGTGTAAATGATGCAAACTATTACATCAATAGATTCTGGATGTTTTAGAGTAATGTCTGAATTTGTCTAAGGTTATCCCAAGCCAAATGGTTGAGTCAAACTACCCAACTACTACAAAGAGTTTTCGATATATCTACTGCTTTTGGAAGTAGAAATTATGCTGTGCTTTTAGACAACTCCTATAAATATTTACTATTAGGGCATATGAACTTCAAATGTGGGTCTACACTCAGGACCCCCCTCTATGAGCCTGATCAGACTTTAAAACCTTTGTTCCCGAAGACTTAAAGTAACCTGTCAGGTGGTTTATGGTACTCTATTTGAGAGAAGGATGTGATAGAGGAAGAGAAGCTTAGTCTGGACATAAGGTTTTGAAAGGGGAGGGCTACCTTTGACAATAGGGTTTATGACAGAGGAGGAGCTGAGCCTGGATTATGGGGGTTTTGATAAGGAGAAAAGCGATTGTGAAATTTTAGGGTTATATGATAGAGGAGGGAACTGAGCTCTGTGATTATGGGTTAAATATAAGAAATGAGCTCTGTGATACATAGGTTTTTATGATAGAGGGAGAGAACGACTCTGTGACATAATAGGGGTTTTATGTAGAGGGAGGAGTGAGCTCTGTGACAATAGGATTTATGATAAGGGGGAGTAGCTGAGCTCTGTGAATATAAGGGGTTTTATGAAAGGAGAGAAGCTGAGCTTTGTGATAATAGGGTTATATGATAGAGGGAAAGGGCTGAGCTTGTGTATGTAGGGTTTTTATGTAGAGGAGGAAGCTGAGTCTATGATATGTCGGGTTTATGATAGAGGAAGAATCTCGGATTATAGGGGTTATATGTAAATGGGCGGGAATTTTTAAAAAATTTGATTCGGGACTTCGCCGTATCTTGACAAAAATTTTTGTTTCCGGTCCCAATGGCTTCGGGGCGAATCGCTTTATTTTAAAAAAGCATTTTCCGGCTGACAGGCCTGGGGGTGCTTAGAAGTTGTGCCCTCTTAAATATGCAGGGGAGCTTGGTTTGGTTTTTCATATAAAGTTTGTGTTTTATATGACACCAGTGATGCCGCCCGCTCTTTGATCCTTCCAAAAAAATTCCCTGGGCACTTTTTAAAAGGGCAAAAACTGACCAAAAAAACTGAAACGGGGGAATGTAGCCGATAAAAGTTTTTTGGGGAAACGACAGAGGAAAAAAAAAAGCTAGGGCTACGATCCAACCAAACTTCAAAGAACACAGTTTGAAAGGTTTTCCGGAGAACCACAGATCCAGCCCCATTTAAAGGGGGCGTCACAGCAGGGGTTTTCCCTGCAGGGGCCCCAGCATCCGGGGGCAAACTACCGGCCATGTTTTTGGGCCATAAAGAGGTAAAACCCTTTCTTTCCCGATGACATCTGACAACCCCACCAAGGTCGGTGGGTATGTCACCAACCCAACCCCCTTTTTTTGGGCCCTGGCCCCCGGGGGCAGGTGATGGGCTCTTTACCCCGTCCTCAACCCACCTTGTCCCCTTCGCTTCCCCCCAGCCGAGAACTACTAATTTTCCTGTGGGCCCCTGCCCCCACCTAAAACCCGTGAGGAAAACCCAACTATTTGGGACAGGGGGGCAGCCCAAAAAGGTTTGGGGGGAAAATCCCGGGTTTTTGCCGAAGCGGGCAAATAGGATGAGGGGAGTTTTCAATGGGGGGGTTATGTTGGACAGCATGGGTTTGACACGACACCGTTTTAGAGGACAGGGGGGGACAGGCAAACCCTATGAAATTTTTAGCCAATTTTCCCCATGGGAAACCGGGAGAAGCCGGGGAGGGTTGGAAAAGTTTTTTCTTTTGGGGTTCCCCCGTTTAACAAGGCCTAAAGTGGGCCCCCCCAAAAAGGGGAAAATTTATTCCACTCCATGTCCCTTTTGCCCCTTTTTTCCTCCCTGGGGATAAGTGGCAACCCCAAAGTTGGGCGCCTACCCCTCAACTTCCCATTTCCCCCCTGGAAGCATTTCCCGTTAAACTCTACAATTAAATTTTTTGGGGACGGGGGGAGAAGAAGGAGGCTTTGGACTACAGAAAAACTGGGATCTTTGGGCAATTTGAGAGTTAAAAAACGGGGCCCCAAAAAGTAAAGTTGGGTGCATCAGCATCCCGGTGGTTTTTGAAAGCTATGTGATGCTATGAGCTGACCCAAACCAACAGTGGGAAAAAAGGGGGTTTATCTTTTTCATAGGGAAAGAAGCAGCAGCTTGCGTGTCCCGGCGTGGCGCAGCCCGGGGGAAAATGGGGAGTGATTTAACCACCTAAATTTTCAGGTCCCCGAAATACGGGACGGGGCCCCACCGGGTTTCAGGGCGTAACATCAGTCAGGGGCTAGCCTTTTGGGGGTTTAAAATTTACCTAATCGGCCCGGGGGGTTTCCAGGGTTTTTTTGCTTTAAAACACCAGAGGGGGAACATTTGGCTAAAAGTGAATCTGTGGCCAAAAGTAAGCGTGACCAGGGAAAACCCAAAAGTTAGTACCCCGCCCTGCAATTAAAAATCATGCAGTGTCACCATAACATGTTTTTGTTTGGGGGTTTTATCCTGTCCCAACAGCTTCCCACCCGGGGCAACCCTCCCATTTCAGGCAGTCATGGCTCACCCCTTTTTGCCCAAGGGCAAATCCCCCTTTTTTTTACATCATCTACCCCGTCCCCCAAAATTCCCGCTCCGGCACTAAGGGGCCAAACAAATCGTTCACCGAGACGATTGGGCCCAAAAGACAGCATAAAAGCGGGGCTAGCCCTTTTCCCCCAAATGCCGAGCTGACCCGGCCCCTTTCCAAATTTTTTGGGTAAATGCAGTCCCCCCCCCTTTTCAATTGGGGAGACTCTTTTACCCTTTAAAGAACTGGCCAGGAAAATTGGCAATTTTAATTTAACCCTTGAACGCAGGGTAGGGGGCTCTGGACCACCGCAAACTTTGGGA